>UYYF01004389.1:17628-94739 GCA_900618365.1 Thelazia callipaeda
AAATCTTCATACTAGTATACAGTTGATTTTTTTGTGGATTATTTTTGCTTTTCATCATAAAATTGCTAACGCAACATCAAACAAATCTAAACAACCTTCTATTCTATAATTGATTTTATCATAGGGCTTTTAGATTACAAATCATTCTGTTCAGTATATTTAACATATTAGCAGAATTTTGTGATGACAGTTAGATATTTTGCAAGAAAAATTATACAGCCCTATGTTAGAATCAATTTCTGTTGATTGTCTAGATAGAAATGCAAGTCACATTTTTTTAATGAAGTAGAAGAAAGATTAAAGGAAATGTTTAAAAATTGTTTTTTTTAAAGTGTAAAAGTAAAAACGAAAACAAAAAGACACCAACTTAAGTGGAAAATCCATGAAATAAACAAAAATCTAAATTATTGTTTTCATCAGTATGTCTATTTAATGTTAGTTATTTATGGGAAAACACTAGAAAACAACTCAAGATCACTTATACTTCTAGTTTGCTAACTTTAAATTTGATCTATTAAATTAATGCACCCTGGTCAAAATAAACCATTGTACCTATGAAAAACTTCAAAACATTTAATCTAAATATAAATGCATATTATTCACTGGTAATCGTGATGATATCTGTAGTTCTATGATAATCAATAGTAATTATGTCCTTCTTCATGTTTTTATCCTCTGCTTGAGTCATTCTTTCCATTACATTTCAATTTCAGAAACATAGAATATTACTTCTTCAAACATAAGTTTCCAGATAGCGGAAAATTAAAGAGTCAGCTGTGAAATATATCAATTATGATTTCTGTTACTTGAAATTGTTGGTAGACATAAAATCAGTATACATTTAGATGTTAAATTGATTTTTCTTTCGGAAATTGATGGCTGCTTATTTGACCTTTCTATTTTCGCAAAATTGATTTCTTCTGTAATATCAGTATGACTTTGAATGTTAATGATATTTATAAGGACTTTGTTTCATGAGAAGATTTCTAAGAAGTTGCAATGTATACTAGTAATAAGTTATCTTAGGCTTTATTCATAGATGTTTTAACAGATAGTTTCACTTAACAAAAGATACTTTCAAAAATTGTAAGTTTTCTAAAATAATGACAGTCTATAAAAGTGTAAACTATACAAGATGCGTTATAATTACCGCTTGCAATAACCCTTAAAAATAAAATTTTCGTAACGTAGAGAGTAAGATGAGCAAATTTTAAAAACTTTTTAAGCTAATTTTGTGAAAGTGTGGTGAGATTTAATACATGAGATTAGTGAGCAAAATAATGTGAAAAGCGTGAAATTTTTGTAACTTAAAAATAAGAAATCACTAAATGTCTGATATGATTATTAATGATTAAAGCCATTCAGACATATGAAGCAGCCAAAATTTGTGAAGATATAATTTAATTTCCACTCGGAAATTTTTTCCAAGCTACAAGAGTTTTTTTCTTGGCAAAAAAAAAATTTATTGTTGATTACTAAAATGCGAAATCACAGTTGAGAGTTTTATCTTTACAAAGATTGTAAGGGATTTGAATTTCGAGTGATAAATATTATGCAATAATGAAAGTAAAGTTAAAGTCAAATATAAACTTAATTAGTTACCATCAGCACTTCAATTCATTGTTATTTTTGCCAGATAATCCTCATTGCATGTAAAACTATGTCCTACCACAACTTTTACATTCATAATTATGAACTAATTTCAATTATAATTTTTCAAAAGCAAAACAAATTATTGCAAATCTAATTTATGCAAATACCATTTTACGCAGCACTGTTAATTAAGAGTGCCTAAAAATGCTTAAATTTTATTTTCAAAGCATCTATATAAATAATATTTCCAAAGTATCTTACAGAATATTTCGCAAAATGTGTTAATAATGAAACAAAATCAAACTTTCGATAAATTCTCCTATGAAAAGTAATTGGCAAAATATTTTAAAAAATTCATTGACGAAATTAGACAAAGTGTAGTTAATACTTACTTCTCAAGAGTTAATAAATTTTATTCTCAGTGCTTTTGATACATCAGTACATAAGTAAAGTTCAATAATCTTCTAAATTTATCAACTTTTTGACTCACTTATTATGAGCGAAAAATTTATTAATCTTTAAAAATTGCAAAGTCTTGTCAGTTAGTCATATTATTATTCTTTCTAAATTCTAATACCTTTGGCACTGACTTTTTTTTCATTTTTCTTTTAATAAATTATTCAAAAAACTTAATAATTATGCAAGTTTCCTATGCCATAAAATATTTGGCAAGACGTCATTGACTGTGAAAGAAATAATTCATTGTAAAATGTTTATTAGACGAAGATATTTTAAAATAAGTAATCAATTACGTGGATGTTTTTGAGTAAAAATTGATAAAATTTTGCACTAAAAGAAGTTTACTTAGTCTTTTTGAATTCAAAATAATATTTACTTGAACAAATCATTGAAAGTTATAAAAATATTCACTATTCAACATGGTCAATGTTAGCCAATCAACATAATTTTTTCATTAAAAAATTGATCAAATTAACTGGCAAATTTGAATAGCAAAAAAAGAGGGCAAAATAAATTTAGAGAATATGCAAATGAAAAAAGCGACAGCCACTTACTTCTGGTTTGCAGTTTGAACAGTAATAAATGAAGTTTTTATAACCTTCTTTTCAATTTTCACTTTTTTCAATAGCTTCTCATCTATTTAAAAACAATTTTTTAATTCTATTTCCTTAATAATTAGCAAGCTTAGACCAATTTAAAAGGCAATGCTAATAATTTTTGCAAATGACTAAAGTGGAATTTACATAGACAAGAAGAAATCTTCGTGAATTTTGTCAAAATGAGTGAGCATATTATACGGTATTATATACTTGATTTTGTTTAATTATTACAATTATTACTATTGTTTCTGATAGAATTGCAACTCACATTTTCACTCATAATTTATGGATAAGTTTATGATACTGTTAGAATCATAAACAAATCTGCTGATAGTAAGTTTGATTACTGCATGTAAGATATACTATAGAACAAAAATCACTGATAAAAACAAACAAAAAGTTATCAGTTTTACGATGGAATCATTGCAGATTACTTTCTAAACTTGGTTCTTTAATATACGTTTTGTGTTAATAAAAGAATTTTTCTACTTGAAATCATGTCTGAAGAGGTCATTTAATAAGATTTATTAATATTTTTAGGAGTTAATCGCAAAAGATGGTTATACATTAATATTAGTTTTCACCTTGTAACTGACCTTTAAGATGCGATGTTATTAACAAGAAGTCATTAGTGAGCTGAATGGTTAGTTGATTTACCTAAAAGTATGTTTGATATGAGAATAAGCGAAAATCACATTTACTACAATTATAAGTTAATTATAATAATTAAATTGGTGAATAAATGAGTGATCAGGTTAGCTCTAATCAGCAGAAACAAGAATCTAAAAGTGAAAATTTTGACAGAGAAAATGGAAAATTGTTTTTGTAGAATATGCACTTTTTTGTGAAAAAATATATACTTTGAAATGGTGCAACTGTTTTTGACACTGCATTTAGTTCCAATGGTTGCTCATATATAAATGAGATCATCTCAAAATTTATACTATAAAAAGTAAGCAAAAAAAATTCAAGCTAAATTCAAAAGTAGCAACAATTGGATAGTTTTAAAAGTAAATGTGAACAAGAGATTTAATAAGAAATGGTGATTACCAAAATATCAGTACTGCATTCAAAGTTTTTAGTAGTAAATTAAGCAAAATGTAAATGATAATAAAATTTAAGCATAAAGTATAGAAGAAAAATATCAAAACACAGTATGGCAAGAAAAAAAAATCAAAATGAAGGTGATGGCTGAATTACTGAAAGTATGCTAGTAAGGCTTTGAAAATGCAGAAATAATTCAAGTTTAAATAGTGATGTTTCGAAAAAAACCCCATAAAGTCAAAAAAAATTCACAATAATACCTCCTCAGGCTGTTTTAGCTTTTGATGTATGAGAACATGTTTTGTTGATAATGTGAAAGTTAGTATTTCCTTCTTTTCAATCACTTTAATCTTCTCCTACAAAATTTTCTGCATTACCTAGCGATTTTTTTATTTTGAAAATTTTACAGTGAAAATTGTAACTAAATATTATGCGAAGAACTTGTCCACATACTATCATGATGTGGTACAATACTTGACAATATTAAAAGGCCTCGTGAGAGTAATAAATGACTCTTCAGAATTTTTAAATGAAATAAGGCATTATTCAGAGCCAAAAAAAAACCCAACTTTATTTTATTTGAAAATGTACATTGGCAACTGAGTTTTTAAGTAATAATTAAGCTAACAACAGTTTTTTTCAGTGAAATTTTATCACCACTTTGCTAAATGTAATATGCAGTTGCTCTTCTGATGCTTGCTTGAAACTCTCCATTGTTTTAATCTTTCTAATTTCCAGAACTATAAATTTCTGCTTTGGTACCATAATTCAATTCTAACAAAATTGCTTTCCGCTTCTTTACTTTCTCAAAACTCCCATAAAAATTTGCTACTTCAATATTTTATCCTTACTTTGTGTATGTTGCTAGCTATTACAAAAAACACTTTTACAATATTTTGTTGCAATGAGTTACAAACTGCGACTGTTTATATTTCAATTTTTCTGATAAGAACTGACAATTTCATAGACAATAGTTAGTAAGGATGTAGCATGCCATTATTTAACGTTTTATTTATTCATTTTTAAATTGTATGAAGCAAATATTTTCAGGTATTGTACAGTAGTAAGTACAATAGTTCAAAACTTTTTATTAAGAAATCCATGCATGTAATCTTTCATTTAGCTTACTCCAAATTTACTTGACTTCGTGGACATATAAATTTCAATGCAAGTAATTTAAAAGCCCCAGTTATATGAAACTAATTCAAGAAAGATTACTACTTTTAGACAGTAAAAATAATTTCTTTTATCGGTTTCAACTTGTGTTTATGAATAAAAAATATTCAGATGTAGTAATTGAAGAATTTAAAAAAAGGCGGATTAAAACGATAAAAAATAAAAAATTGAAAGTGAAACAAGCAATGATATAAAAACTGATTTAAGAGCAAATATCAATTAATAAATGTTGAAGATAAAATGAAAAAACTTTATCAGAAATAAAGCACACTTACTTATAACACTAGTTAAAATAAATCTGTAAATCACATTAAAACCATAATTTATTGCACTTACCTATTTAAAATAAAGTGAAAGGTTGTAAATGATTGATTTGGTAATTTCAGTACTGAATCATTTTGACCTCAAACAATATATATCTAAGTGCAAAAACATAAACTTCAAATTTTTATATTACAGAAATCTTTCATAAATTAGCTTTAGAATTTGATGTGGCTATTCCACGAAAGATTTCTGCTATATTTTGTAGCAAATCAAAAATAAAACTAGTCCAAAGGGAATTTCATTTCAAGCTTTCAGTGAAAAGACAAAAAATGATACCAGCATTCATTACTTTGCATGACGACAATATTGTTGCATATTTGATGAATGTTTTCATCTCGTTATGCTTGACACAAAAATTATTGATAAATATTCTTTCAGAAACTTCTACTCACACAACAAAATCGGGCAACTGTCCGAATTTTCGAGATAGATATTCTTTGTTTCTCATAACCATTTTTAAAAGTGAATGAGAAATAGAGACCAGCTAATTTGAAAGAATTCTGTCCGACCTCTCCTACTACTGTGTAGATAGTAAAAATAATGTTTTTTATCGATTTCAGTTTGTATTCATAAATGAAAAATATGCAGATGTAATGATTGAAGAATTTTTAAAAAAAAGCGGATATAATATGAATATCGTCAAAGGCAAAGACTCAAATGTAATTCACAAAAGATAATTTTTTAGCATTTAGAGGCAGTTTTATGTTTTTTATTTGAATAACAGCTATGGAATGAAAAATCTGTTCGCGAAATGAAAAGGGAGGTCAGGGAATTTTCAGATTGTCCTTGGTATTTTTTGAGAGATATAAATTTGGGCATCAAAACTGTTGTATATTATGAATGACTGAATTAGTCTGAGAAAGATATATGCAAAAGTATGCGCAGCGAAAATCGAAAAGATTAAGATTTAGTCCTTTCTTGATAAAGCATTTTTTTACTTTCATTTTCACCAAATAATCAAAATGATATTGATTGCTGGCACTTTTAAAAAGATGAATAGAAAATTCAAAAAGCTGAAGTATAAAGTTCGTTTTCTGTGATTATCTATAATAATGATGCGGTAAATTATCAAAACTTCATAATTTCTAAGATATCTATCATTTCAGATTAATTGCTTCCGAAAAGATAAAGCCTTCCACATATGATTATCCGAATTAAGATCAATTAAACACAGATAAATTATTCTAACAATTTGATATTAAGAGATAAGTGAATTTTTAAATTCAATCAATGATTTCAACAGCCCAAAAAATAAATTTAATCAACTACAGTCATATACCCAATATAATGGGAATTCAGTTTGAAACAGAAGTAAATAGGCGACATAAATTTGAAAAGCAAGCAAAAAGAAATTAAGTTTTCTTCAAATCAGTTTTTGAAGACCGAAAAGAATTTGGTATAGTATTATCTGCTAAGAAGCTGTGAAATTTTTTTTCTCAAGAAGTTAAATCTTTATAAGTAGCATATTTTCTGCTTACTTTGGAAATTTCAATTGGAATAAAATGGCGAAAACTTTTCCTTCTGGACTTCTTTACACTAAGCAAATGTAAGAAAAAATACATCGCTGAAATTTCTGGGAACAAATTATTCAATGAATTGTAATTGTGAACTTAATCTTCACGATATTTGTCACTTTTTCTTTTATCCACTTTTATATCTTGTAAAATTTTTTTTTTTGGTACTCTGATAGCTACAAAAAAATCACAAGTTGGTCAGTATGATAAAGCTTTATTAGTGAAATGAATTGCTATCCCGTTAGACAATATTCTTACTTTTAGATATCATTATGAAAAAAAAATCTATACTAAATTGAAAACTATATACTTATTCATCAAAAATAAAAAAATCAAGGTATCAAGCGAAAAAATTTTTAGCCATTGTAAATGGTGCCTATATACAGCAATAATTTTTTTATTAATCACCAAAATTAGCAAAAAAAATTTTTGAAGTTGATTGATATTATTATGATGAATCAAAAAAAGTGATAAAAATATATTGTAAACTTAATAAGAAAAAGTTTAGCACTAATTTTGATATATTATTTCAATATCTTCATTCTGCTTTATTCCAGTTTGGTTATGCAATATCTTTGAATTTTTTATATTCTTATTTTCACTACTTCCTTGGGCAAAAAAATTGTGCTGAAGTGACATTTTCGTTTCTTTGATCAATTTTTTTCGCTCATAAATTGAAAAGTAAGGGTTAGTTGAAAATCACTTAATATACAGCAATAAAATTGAGAAACAACCAGCAGGTTTCAGTAAATTTCAAAGTATGTACCGTGCCAACATATGTCTAATAATGTAATTTGTCAACGTTTTTTATTTCCTCGTTGCCAAATTTTAAGCCAAAACTTTTGTTAAACTGTTTAATTGTATTTTACAGAATTCTTTAAAAAATATATCAGATTTAGCATTCATTACTTAATGATTTGTAAAATTTGATGATTGTTGAAGCGTCTATACAGCATTCTAAGCATAAATTATTATCAATTCTGCTTTCCTGACTTTTAGTTTCTGTATCTTTCACCACTTAATACCTGTAATTTTTTTATAGTTATCTTTTGGATGAACTTTGACTAGTTTTAATCACTGCTACTGAAAATTTGCAAAATACCAGTCTCACATGAAAAGAGCTATAATCATAAATCTTTGTTGCAATTAAGAATTGTGATTTGCAGCAAAATCAAAAAAAATCAATTCTAGCTAAATTCCTACAGGATATGTTCAGGTATTACTAAAGATTCGAAGCTTTAAAATAATAGAATAAAAGGCAACTTTTTTATTATTTTAATGGAATTAAAATAATAGAATAACAGAAAATTATATTAATTTATAGTTATCAATAAATTGTTATAATTACTATTTGTTGTTTGCAGTTAATTTTCCTTATATAAGTACAATTGTTGGATTTATAACCAACATTGCTGAGAATATGAAAATACATATGTATCTTTAAAATTTAATTATCTAAATAAATTAAAAACAAAATAGATGACTGCCTTAATGGACATATTAGAATTCATCTACTATCTCTAATGCTGAATCATGTTATCTAATCATCATATACACGATATCTGTCAATCACCATGGAAATTAAAACTTGCTTATTTATTTATATAAAGAATGTATGGAAACAAACAATAAATGAATGATGATAAAATCAATTCGTTTGTCAATTATAAAATTCATAATGTACAAGAATGACAATTGTTAATGATTTGCCTAATGACTTCAGTTTATTCATTAGTTCACGCTTCAATTATTATGATAAATTAGTTTTCAGTTTTAAATAAGTTAGTTTCCTCAGAAATACATTTTAATTAAAAGTCTACAACATACGTTGCCAGAATAGTTTTTGCGTTCATTTGTACATGTGTACATGTATGAGTGTATGTGAATATGTGTATGTATAATAATGCGTGTGTGTGTGTGTGTGCGAGTTGTGCGCATGTGCGTATGTGCGCATGTGCGTGTGCGTATATTTTATACATTAAAGCAAAATGAAATGGGGACAGACGACAATGATGAAGACAGCACAGGTGAAATGAGGGGTTAGTAAAGTGGTAAGGATGTGGGCAGTGCTGGAAAGTGAGTATGGAAAATAAGAAGGAAAGTTGTGATGAACCTTACCTTTGTGAATACACAATGTGAGAGAAGAAAACCAGTCCTCCTCTACATCCACTTTTACCGCTACCATTACATTTATTGTAGAAATCTTTGACCACACGATTCCTGACCTCAGTTAACCTTTTTTATTTTCATCTTTAACTAATTATTCCTATCAATAGCATTTAATATTTTGACATCTCATACTTTCTTTAATATTTTTTTAAGGCATCAGATATATTTGAAATTAAGATTTGAGGCACAATATTTATTATAAATGTTTCTTTTATGAAATTATATGTTGTACTTATTGATTTCTTCATATATATTAGTACATTCATATCATTCATTTCCGATTAAGCAAAGAGAATTAACAAGCATCATTTTCAGATAGATATCTTTCTTGTTCAAATAAACTAGCTTGATAAAAAATTGTCACCACTCCTCACTCATAATGACAATTTGCGTCCTAAATACAGCTAAGATAATAATTTTGTATGAATAACATTTTCCAGCAGGGGATAAAAACTATTGTTGCAAAAGGAAAAAGCAGAATATGATTTGGTGACTTCAGATCTGTACTGGTGAGTTATTTGGATGACATTAGTTATTGTTTTACAACTCATCATCAACTTATGTTCCTTTTAAAAATCATTCATGATTCATATTTGACAGAAGCGAATTTTGATATTTTTTTCTTCAAAGTAAGTTATAATCGACGTATTGATATATTTTTTATAAATATATCTGAGAATAATCGCTCATCAAGTTGAAAGTTGATTATTTTTTAGTGCTAACGTTTTAAGGGATCTACACTTCATTTTTATTCTCTTCAGATATTATACATCACACTAAAAATAAGAAACTAATTAAGTTTTGCGTGTTGATTCAGTCTCTTAAGCATTGTTAAATAATCACACATTTTTGGTGACGCAACTATCATTTGTCATCATTTTATTAAAATGAAACATACGCCACTTTCTGATTCTTGACTGTAGTTTCGATAAGTACTCTTTGTAAAGGTCTTTTGGTAACTGGATAGATTTAATGAAAAATTTGCTCATGCACAAGATTCATAGTAAAACAATGTTTGTAAAAGTACTTAAAAGGCGATTTTTAATCTCATTATAAAACTCAATTTTTCTAGTCTCAAGCAGAAGTAAATAAAATGAAGTAAGATTTGAGAAAAAGGTAAGACAGCTATGTAGCTCTTGTTGTGATTGCACCGAAGGTGCACAAGCCGTAAAAATAAACAATGAATCGAAAATTATTCTCTTCCACCCATTTTTATTTGCTAAAATTTTTCATCATTCTATATTTTTCGTTCACTTGTGAAATGAATTTAACCGCTGCTCTCTTAGTAAACAACAAGCTCAACGAAAGAACTATTTGTTTTTTTTTTCTTTCGTCAATAAACTTATTTAATAATCTCACGAAGGATAGATTCTTTCCGAGTATTAATACTATCGATTTCAGCTCATGATTTTCTGCAAACAAAATTCCTTCTAAATTGTTGATCCATTTACGGCTATGGTAAGAGAAGTATCATGAAATTCTAATCACGTGAATTGATTTATTGGTATGAAGTATCGTAGGCTCTGACCAAAATATAGATGCCTAAACTGTTTAGTTTTCAGTGGCATTGTTCAGATATGCTAATACAAAAGATTCATTTCCTGTCCACCTTCGTTTTGCCTGTTCCAATTACTCTTCGCAAGACCAGTTAACTACCTTCATTGTAAGCGAGTAAATTTGCCTCCACATTATAGCGACAATATGTATCCGTGTTTCATATGCGAGTAGAATTGAACAAAATTAATGCAAAGTCAAATCATAGATATTTCAATTATTACAGCTTGGAAACTTTTATTAACTCAGTAGTTAAGACCAAAATTATCTATTCTTTGTTCTGATGCCTTATTTGCTGAGTTATGAAAACCTGTGCAATATTTTAATTTTGCTTTATATTTTGTGTGGTTGAAAATGAGCTGCTAATTTTTATATCAAATTTTTATGATTGCATTTTCATATTTTCGATGGAAAAGTTTGTTCATATAAAAAGAATCAAGACGCTTCAAGCAAATAATAATAACAATATAAATAATAACATCAATGTGAGTTTTCCGAGTAGCATGATACTCCTTGACCTACTGCAGCTCACTTACCTGAAAACGCGGTCGATACATATCTCTCTCTATGCATTTCTTTTGGCATTTTCTTAAATTCAGTGCCAGGTCTTGTAATTTTGTTATGAAAATAATTATTTTGGCTCGTACTAATTCAGTCATCCTCTTCTAAACCATCTCAAAATTGAATGGGTATAAGAATATTCGTATAAATGTTATTATGTACTTACAAGAGATGAAGTAACACAAATGAAGCATTTGAAAAATGAAAAAAGGGATTAAAACATTGTAAAACATATCTGACCCCTTCTTCCACTCTTATTTTTTTGCCGATGTCAAGCAATTAGCTTACAAGAATGTCTGGTTCATCTGACTCCTTCCTAGGAAACCACGAATTGCTTTTATCCTTTTTCTCACAGCTATTGTCATTCCATTTGACGGTTTCCTATTTTAATCTTATATCATGTCAGTAGCCCTCTCATTGCACTTCATTTCATTCATCTATATTCGACCTCTTTGCGCGTAAATTAATGTTAAAATATAAAGATCCTGAAGGGATGCAATTCATCTGATAGTATAGTGGTTAAAATGCGAGGTGACCCAATTGTTGATCGCTGTGATCAGTTCGTTGTCACATCCACTTTAACTCCTACATTCCTTCTCTTGCCTGCCATATTAATCGTGTTTTCGCCTCCTCTGTGAGCAATTATGACTGGTGTCACCATTACCGACATCTTATTATTCTTAATTATTTTTATTATCAATCACTGTCTTGATTTAAGTACTTGTTTCAACAAATTTGTGATCCTATGACTTCCGAATTTCTTCATTATTAATAATTAGTTTTCATCAAATTTAATTCAATTTTCGTTTATAGCCATTGAAGTTTAG
Organism: Thelazia callipaeda; assembly: GCA_900618365.1. Lineage (NCBI taxonomy): Eukaryota > Metazoa > Nematoda > Chromadorea > Rhabditida > Thelaziidae > Thelazia > Thelazia callipaeda. The sequence continues at coordinate 29,449 of UYYF01004389.1, forward strand.
AATAATTTGCTTTACTGTCGATATCTAATTAGTCTTTTCTGCAAATTATAACTTTGCTTGAAAATTGATTTGGAATTGTTTAAAATTTCTAAGCTGTCATTTCAATAATCTGCCAGTTTTAAATAACAAACTATGACGATTTTTCAATTCAAGACATTTCAATCCTTCCCTTGAACATTTTCCTCATCCCAAAATGCACGTTATTATTTAAGCTCCCGTAAAATTTCCATCAAGCTCAAATACTAAAGTGGAAGTAAATAGCATTATATGGACACAAACAAGGAGAATTTATTGCAGATGCCTAAAATTTGGAATAAAAAATGCAGTTGCACATTGCATGATAACCAGTATGCATTTTCACAAGTTTTCCTTGCAGCAACCATAGCAAACTGATAGTTGGTTATTAACTTAAATTTACCCTACTGATGATCGTTGTCAGGTCTTATTAAGTTGAACAAAAAAATAAAAATCTACCCCTTACAATAGTATTGTAAATATTGAACTAACTTTATAATTGACAAAATGAAGCATTTTCATTAATCTAAGTTCATGAGGATAATTTCATTAACCTGAATTGGATGGCACAACAATTTTTATCCCTCATCGTTCATTTTAAGAAGATATTTGTAAAAAATGCAAAATTTTGCAAATTTACCTTTTACATATTTTTGCCGCTAATTTGCTTTTAGTGTGATCTCATATAAATTTGAACGGTATTGAAATGAAATTTACAGCAATTGCCAGAAAAATATCTATTTACAATATTTTTCATTTTATCATTACTTTTAATGGCTTGAAAATGTTTGTCTTGCATCAATTAAAATACGAAAAAATAGCCCAAAAAATATTCGTTTTGATCAGGTTATAACAGCGATGGGTTTTCCGAAATAATTTGCATTTCTGGATTTCGAATAAATAAAAATGAAGAACTCTTCTAGAATACAAATAAATATAATTCAACGCAAATAAAGACATAGAAAAACTACAATAACGTTAATGACTTGATTTTTAACTATAATTTTCGAAATCTTTCAGCTCAACAAATAAATGCACAAAAAATAATTTTTGTGTTAAGAAATCGTACTTTAGATCTGCAATATATTTAATCTCAATTTCGTTGTCTTTCACCATTCGCGTTGAAATTGATTTGTCAGAGGTTTTTTTTCTTTCATTAGGAAATCTTATAGTATCTCACTGATGTATTTGTGCTCTAAGTAGTTGGATACAAGTAGCATCTCAATTATTTATTTAAGAAAATTAATCTTACCTCAAAAAAATTATTTATTACCCTATAGCATGGATTTATCGAAATCTGTTTCATGCCTTTTTGTATCTTAACATTGTATTTGGTACAAGCTTTTTGTCAATTTCTGTTGGAAGGAAAGATATCTATGAGCGGTGAATCAAGTACATAAGTTTCGCTAAGATGTTTCAGAACCCAATGCATTAATGCCATGGATTTTTTCAAGAGACATTATTATTTACACCGTTGACAGTCTTTGATGTCATCGATCATTACTGATAATGTAATTTTCAAAGTTGCAGTACAATGAAAATATGATTAAGTGAACAACAACAACAGAAAAGCTTGTTGTAGACAAATTAAATAGTAAAAGTCGGGAGGGAGTATTATTTGTAAAAAATGCGAAATACTGAACCTACCAGCAAAAACAAAATAATTAATAATTTCAAACTATATTGGTTTATTGGAATTTGACTTCCGTGAATTTCTTCAAGAGTTATTTAACTTCTGTAAATATAAATCTTTTGCAAGAAATATGCAAAGAATCTATGAATTGTTGAACTTTGTCTAATATTTTTTGAATTGGGGACAAAGAGTGTTAAAGAAAGGATAAAAAGTTACACTGTGAAACCAAAGAGACCCCACCTACCTATCAGTTTTATCAAATTAAATGAATAAAAAAGTTTCTGGCTTTTATTTAGTCGATGAAGGGTACGTAATAATTATGCACTGTAAATTCTGAGAGATCTTTTTAAATTTTCATGCAATACTCTTTTGCGCTTTATATTCAGAGTGCTTTTTGAAAAATTTGATTTAGACTAATAAATGATTTTAAAAATTTTCAAGGTCTTACCGCTCTCTAAGATAAGTTGTTAACGCACATATTTGATACAGCGATCATTTTTTTAATCATATCTCAAATTTGTTTTTGATGAAAGTAGAAAGTTTTTCATAGTTGACAAATTTTTCATGAAGTATGCAAAAAAATAGAAACATAAAACTGTAAAATTATTTGCCATCGTGATGCAATCCTAGCATTTGGTACTTTCAGCTCTCTGTAATTCAAAGTTAAAGAAATAATTTTAAGAAACTTATTTCTTAGCATGAAAATGTTGTAAAAATTTGCGCAAACAAGAATAGTTTATGTAGAAAAAAGTCAGAAGATAAACTAATCTAAATAAATTTTCGGAATACGAAAAATAGGAATAAGTTTGATATTTTAGAATTCTTAAATTTGCACTTTGTTAGATTTTTTAGGGTTTGCTTCTGAGATGCATTTAATTTATTGCAATAATAATCGTTTTCTCTTCCATTTAATTTTTAAATATAAACTTGAGGAGAACCGATTACAATACTTGAGAGTTTCAAGGTTCAAAAAATTTTTCCCTTTTTCAAGGAGCAAAAATTGAAATGGTTATAACCTTTGCATTCACAACTCCCTTTGCTCTCTTCGAAACATTTTACTTCATTCTCCTCTTTGTCCCATTCCTCTGCAACTTTATTCTACAATATTTTCATTTTCTGCTAATTTCTACTTAATTGTAACAAAAACACATAGATAAAATTTCATTACTATCTTTTTCATCTACTTTTCACTTATTCTTTGTGCATTTACTTCATTTATTTTCTTTCGGTACTGCCTGCTGTCTTTTGAACATTTTTTATTTTAGACTTTTTCTGTCATCATGATTAAACTTTCATCCTTAATTGTTTATGGTGTTTCCATACTTTGCCAAAGTTTGCATTTCAAACAATTTACTTCTTATCACAGAGCTATTTCTTCTTATGAGTTATTTGAGAAATGAAGCATAAAGTATGAATGACTCTATAACAGGTTTCAGCTTTTTCAGTACAATAAAAGTTTTGATTCACCAATAAATAGATTTTTAAAATTCGCTGTTTCTCTCCTCATAACTTGAAATATAATCATCTCATGAAAATACAAACTAGAATTTATTAAAATCCATTAAATTATATTTCTCCACTATTTTACCCATTTTTATTTATTCTCGTTTAAATAGAAGAATATTATCTATAATGATAGCCATTATTCTGTAACTAATTCAACAAAAGTCCATTTGATATTTGGCACCATTCGTGGTTGAGGGTACTTCCTTAACTTATTGTTATTAAGCAGCAACAAGGACCAAAATCAAAACTGCATCTGGAATCATAAAAGAAAATAATGGGAAAATAGATGAGGTTATAAAAAGTTCTGTGAAGGAACTGGGAGAGCACTCTGGTGGTGTACCGGAACCAGGAATAAGCAGAATGATTATGCCCGAAGCACTTATCTGTTGAGTCGAAATTCCACAGAGTAGCGAAATGATAAAAACGGTTCTTGATCGTTTCAGAAGATGCCGAGAGCTACGCGAATCTAGCGTTTATCTGGACTTAAAGCACAAGTACCAGGTACTGACGCAAAAGGTCTAGGAAATGAATCAAGCAAAGGAAAATAATCTCGTAGAAAGCTGACCCGCTTGTCCTTACTGCTATGGACCAAGCGGTAGCATGAATTTCATACTTGCTCTCAAAGGTGACTGTCATGAGGCCCTAAGCATGCTGACAGAACGTGTGAGAGCTTATGAAATTCAAAAAAAGTAAAATAAAAAGTTATGAGTCCTGATTGTGCATTCAAAATCCAAAATACCAGATTTGAGAGAGTTCAGAAGATGGTTTTATAGCAAACTAACTGAGGAACAAGATGTTAGCCACAATGTAGGATGAGAAAAAATCAAAGAGTTGTGGACTACGATGTGGGATTCAAAAATGGGAGAAGACGATGATAATGGGCACAATGAATATCTGGAAGAATTCGTTTTAGACTATGAAGGACATGATACTTTCTCATCTGAAGCCGAGTTTTGGTAGATAGTTTTTTGTTTGCCCAACTGGAAGCGGCGGGTCCCGATGAAATCTTCTTCAATAGAAGTGCACCTCTCTCATTCAGATCTGTGCAAAGTAATAAGGCACATTTTCCTGAATAAGAGAAGCGCACTAGTGGTTTTACTAGAGAGCGCTAGTTTCAGGCCAATAACTGTACATTGTACCTCTACAACTTGACAACGAAATGTGTGATTCGAGTCATGCAACTGGATGTTGCTATGAGGAGACTACTTGCAGATACCCCCAACTACGTACTGCTGCCCAGATTCAGAGTGCGAAAGAGCAAACGTTATCAAATTGGGGGAAACCGTAATGGCGAAAAAAATAAAGCAGAGAATCATCCAAGATTACAGCTCACTGCTAATTGTTTTATGTATAGACGTGCTGAGCTTAGGCTTGGTATAAGATATACAATGATGGTGATTTCCACCGATCAAGGAATGCACATAACGAACAGTTTATTTTTGATGATCTAAAGATCTTTGCTTCCCAGAGGATATCATGAAAGCTATGGCCGAAGAGGTTTTTGGTGCTGTAGGACCAGAGGTAAATCAAGAGAAGTTAGCACCGAAGTATGCGTTGATAAAGCAAGCGGTGCTCTTGAAAGGCGCTCAGGAGTATAAATACTTTGGAATAGTGGACGACAGGGCTAGTGCACCTACCCATGAAGGCTTCATAAAGTCTGAGTAGTGATTTTGGTGAAAATTGAGCGATTAGCCAAAAATGCACTAAATGGTATGGACTTTATCAAGGCGGTGAATGAGCAGGCCATAAGTTTAATAAATTATTACGTCGGGATGCTCAAGTTGGAGCCGGAAGACTTCAAGGCTATAGATCACAAACGATATCAGACAGTTGAGACATCGAACACTTAAATGCAGTAATAACAGAATTTTTTAACTCTGTAAAGAAGAAATAACACAATCAGTGCACTAAGGAGGGAATGAGGATTGTGCTGCCTTTGACTACATTAAAGTTATCAGAAATTTCATTATTATGGTTCTTTCTCTATTTAAAGAAATAAATGTTTTTATCAAAAAGTTTCTTCTCTTCACTTAATTTAATAATTGGTTTGTGAATCAGCATATGCTAAAAGTTTAACTTAATTTCGTTACTTATTGTCATTGATCTGGTTTAATGCGACCATATCAACTCTTAATTTGTTTTATTGGTTTTCATCACCAAACGTTCTTTTCGTACCTCACAATTATCATTTATCCTTTTGTATTAACAATGTCTAAGTAAACACTCAATTTAGCTATTATGCAGATTGCAAAATTCTTGATCACTTTTAACATTATTGACTTAATAAAGTGCAGCTTTGGCAAAAACTTTGCAAACTTAAATATTTACTTGTAACGAAAAGAAACTTTATGGTATCTTTAATCATGCAATATTATTTTTACAGGTTTGTGATATTTTTCTTTGCTCTATTCTCTGATAATTTTATTTAATTAATCAGGAAAAACGAATCGCATTGTATTACTTTAAATGCAAAACAGTGGGAAATTTATTAAAACACTGTTAAAATGATTGGATAGATTTTTTTACTTTTATTAGTAGAAAATGTGTGCTTTTTTTAAACTTTTATTTTAATCAGTAGTAAATTTCAGTTTTTAATCTAACAATAACGAAGTCGTGTAATTTTAAAACGATTATGATGTTGATTAGAGTCATTTTTAATTATATAACAAAAGGAGTTTTTTTTTTTTTAAATTGAATGTAATATTACGAGAAAGTTGCTATATAACTGCGCTAGCTTTTGCTTAGTATTATAATATTACTGAAGTCAAAAAACGATCAATTTTTATTATTTTAAAAAAATAAATTATGTCGATAATATTTGATGCTTAAAAATAAGCACACATTTTCTTTATCATATTTTTTAATCATTGCTGAAACTATCAATAGTTTATTTCAAAAAAGTAAACTCTTTATTATGATTGTATTCAGTACTGATGAAGAAATGCGACTAAAAAGTTATTTAGAAATTAAATTTGTTTAATCTGCACATTTTCAGTGAATTGCAAATAAGACTAATACAATTTCAGAGATTTTTATTTTTTTTAAACCTAAAAATAACAACTATTTTTGTGTAAATTTAAAATATTTCTTATTCTGTCAGCACTTTCTACAAAAATGTGTATCACTCCTCTCTATTTCTTCTTCTCTTACCTGTTCTTTAATGATGCTTGGATCAAACTTCTCCCTCATTTACTGTTCACTGTCTCCATTACTTCTTAAGATATTGTTATGATATTAGTACTTCATACAAATAAAATTTTATGCATAACAGTACTCCTGTTCATTAAACATATAAAGCTGTTTTATTTCATGCATTTTCAACTTTTTAAATATAAGTTTGAGCTTCCTTTTTCGCAGCAAATGCAGTTCTCAGAATAACTCTATCTAAAACTTCAGAAAATGAAACATTTTTGCATTTGATTTGGGATTTCTTTTTATTTAACAATTTTTTTTCAAAAACAAGAAAACTTTTGGGGTTTTAAAACTTATAAGTCAAATTAATGTTCTTTATCTATTATTTAGTCTTAAATTTATGACTTTAATAAAATGTGATCTGTTAAGCCTTATCGAACTTGAGAAATTATAGAAAATTCAATAAATTACTGTTTTACTATATATATTTTTTTTGCGCAACATAGCTGGAAATGATAGTGAATATTTTTGTAAGAATGAGCATATAGTAGGGTTTGTAGATGATATAATTTTTGATTCTGTAGAAGTACAAGAAAATAATCAGAACTTAGATTTCATATAAAAGACAGCAAAATATTCATTAAATCTTAATTATCAATGAAATTTCTTGCTTAAATTTCATAATTCTTGGTTAACAATATCTCTTTTATGAATAAAAGAGTTACAGTTCATGAATAAAAAAGTAATTACATTTTATTTCTGAATGTTTATTAAAACTTTCACTTTTTTGTCCATTATTCTTATTTATTATTATTATTATTATTATTATTGTTGTTATTATTATTCATTATTATTTATCAGTATTATTATTTTTAGTGATTACTATTAATAATTATTTAATTATTATTACAGTCTATGGGCTAGTATTATTTACCTTGTTACTCACCTGATCGATGTTGATATAGATGCCATCACAGTGTCATCATCAGATATACACTGTTATCCTACTTTAGTATTTTCATCGAATTCAGGAATGTTTTTTTGTCGTGCAGCACTACAATCACTTTTTAAACAGGTTTTCAGAAGTTAATATGATCACATTCATTAGTCTCTTCCTCATTGTTAAATACGAAAATCTCTAAAATTTGTTAAATTATGAAAACAATTTTCTAATTTCCGAAGGAATAATTAATTGTCTCACATCGAAAGAAGAAATTTTCATGGGAACCAAAACTTCAAAATTTCGTCTTGTTCTTATTGTAAATTAATGGTTTCCTCATGCAGTAACTGTAAAAATCATTTTTGTTGAATTTAATCTATGCGAAGTGCTCTCGTCCAACTTGCATAGTTATTCGAATTTTAATCATTTTCTTTGCTGCATATCTATTGTATATCATGTGATTCAAATGAAAGTTCATGTTTTTTTGAATAAATTTTAAAAATTTTCTATCTTACCAAAAAATCATTCAGATGATAATAAAGTTATTTCAGTGCAGTATGTGTTTTTAGCAGTCACAAAATTTTTTCGCATGATTTATTTTAAATTCAATTTACTTATCATAATTCAGGTTCAATGATTCATTATCGCTGACTTCAGTGTAAGCTAATCCTGTTGTCAAAAACGCGTCGAACAATACCTGGGGCGCATGCGCCCAGGCGCCATCATTCAGGACCATTTGAAATTTCTAAGTAAGTTTTATAATAATTAATGGATTATTTTGAAAAATAAGAGTTTAATATCTGTAAAAAGAAATCAAGTTTTATTAATTTGAAATCAAAAAGTGAATTTTTGTTCTTACATAGAAAAAAAGCAACAATTTAAAAAAAAAAAGTCGGAGATTGGCATGGTTAACTGAGTAAGTGGCATGGTTAGTTGAGTATATCAAGTGCCTTTTTAAATAAGTTGCAAAAATTTGGAAAACTTTATGCTAAATTTTTTCACGTTTAAAAACTTTTGCAGATTGAAAATATAAAGTACTGAATTTATTCATGTTTTTAATCATTTAATATTGATTACTTATTTTGTGATTCATATCATGTATAGCGTTTAAAAGTATTTTCTTAAGCATTGAGTAAAGTAAATGAAGGATGGCCTTTTTCTTTCAAAATTTCTGGTTTCTGTGCAGCACATCAATTCTCAGAAAAAAAAATATATAAATATATATCTATATATACATATATTTCATATATTTTCAAATATATTTTCAATCTTTTGCAAACCAAACCAGTCCCATGTTTTTGCAATCATTTCGTGATTATTAAACGTTGCTCTCTCTTAGTTGGTTGTATTCTTGTAGCGTCTACCTATGATATATAATGTAAGCACTTTATTTGTAGTAGAAAATTTCTTAAAATTTTTATGCGACACAATTATTTTATGCTTAGCAAATGACATTTTTTAAAAGGTATTCATCAGTATTGTAATTAGTTTTGCTAACAAAAATAAATTTTTCGTTTGGTTAATATCGAGATTTTTGCTGGGAGCTTGCTTCTTTTTCTAGTATTTATCATCCTAAATATTTCTCATTCTTATTGCACTTCGCCATTCCATTTGCTTCTCATATGTATATCAGTTTCAGAGCATATTGCATTTTGACAACAATTTGAAAATATTTAATGCTAACTAATATCATTATCGATTGATGGTTAAAAGTAAACACGACACGGAGAGCATTATTTGTGATCTATTACCAAATTGACAAATAGCATGACAATTTCATTCTCATTATATAGTGCTTGTATACTTAGTACTCTATTTTTGCTGAGCAGAAATAAAATATAAATGGTGTTAATATTTCAGGTAATTTTATCACAATGCAAAGTTTTATCTTTGAGTGTGATGCCTCTCACTGTTATTATCATTTCAATCAGTTTACACCTTTTGCTAGCTGTTTTTTTCCTTTTTTAAAATTTATTAACATTTATGGTGAATTCATAAAATTAATAAGTTTCTCTCACTATTATCAACTACTATTAAATCGTAATTCATTTGAGCTAAACTTTTGAAATTTCGCAACAATTTCAAGTTAATTTGAAATTCAGTAAAATGATAATTAGGTGTATCACTTATATTTATTAAGATTTTGAACGCATATGTATTATTTCTGACAGTGCAAATTATGAGCTATAAAATTAATAATTGACTAAATCATTATTAGTCTTAATTTTTTTCAAGTTTCAAAATAGAAATGATTAAGTGTAGGGACAAAACTATGAAATCCGGAGGGCTTCAGAATAATTTCCGGTATCATTCTGGCTGAAAATGTATTTTGAGCATTTTATTTATGTATTTTTCAGTGTTGCGTAGCTAAAAATGAATTTTAAAGAGGAATATAAAACAAATTTGAATTTTACCATTTTAATAACAGCGCAAATTTATGTGTAACAAAATGGCTGTTTTGATGAAACTGACTTTTTATTTGTATGTTATTAAAAAGGATTATTACCGAGTATTGATATTAAAGTATCATATAATAATAGTAGAATGTGATATATAATGGAATTTAGCAATGCAAGGCGTAAGACTGAAGTTGGAAAATATAACACTCATCACGTAGCAGTTCTGATTACAAATTTTGAATTGTTTTGGAAATTGAAGATTCGATAAGTAATTACTTTATTCATTTTTTCTTTATCTAATGACTCATGTTGTAAATTATCTTTTTTTTCTTAACACAGCAATTTCATGACTTCTATGATATATCATCCATTTACAAACTTTCTTTTTTTTTTGGTGCGACAACACATGTGTTCATGTGCAACAATGAAAAAGAAGGAGGGTTAGGATTAAATGTGAAAATCTTTGGAATTTTCAAAAAGAGAAGATTAAATGCTATAAAAAGGAATTTAACACGTATATTACATTTGTAGTTGTAACCATTAAAGTTTGGTTGTGGCAAATTTAATCTCGAAGATTGATAGAAATTCAATTTTGAGATTAGATCAGATGCTGTTTCTATTTTCTATTCGATATATCATGATTAAATAACCCGATAATAAACATTTACATTGATCTTATACTGTAGAAAATTATTACTGACAATGGTTGTTATAGCTAATAAATACATACATATAACCCAAAAAAGTAATTCAGAAAATTCAGTCAAGTCCAGTTGCTTTTTATTGATTATCACTTCCAACAATCAAATTTTTATTCCTTGTAACTTAAACTTCAGAAAAAAATTATTATGAGATTGTCAAAAATTATACTTTTTAAAAAAATAATGCATCGCATTTACTGTAACCCATAATGAATAGGCGATAAAATTACAATTTGTTACCTAATAACAGCCATAATAATCTTCTCTAACTGATTATTACTCTTTAGTAGTTGAGGAAATAGAATGAAGGACTTGAAAAAATACATTTATAAGAACAGTTAGTCAAGTAATACTAACTGTTCTTATAGATGTATTTTTTCAAGTAATACTGTAGTATAATAAAATTTACACCGATTTTTTTACTTAAAAACTGATGTAAATTTAATTTAATTTTGATCAGATAGACAACTTAATCGGTCAATCTCTTGCTTAATTTCAAACCTCACTTGAAAATTCTCATTATTAAAGCATTAACGCTTCGTTTGCTATAGATATTTTCTCAAAGGAAAGCTGGGTGTAATTTTAATTTTTATCACATTTTTTACTATCAAATAGAATGATATTGTCGAATAGAATGAGAAATTTTATGATAGACATCAAAATTTTTATGCGATAAGATGCACTTATCAGTTTTTATCTGTAGCAATGTTATTGCTCTTATAAGAATATAGAATAAACCGTTCCTGCCTTAAACCGTTTAGTAATGTTTCTCTTCACTCAACACTTATTACGAAGTTCATTTATTAATAAATAATATTAGAAGGTATTGATGAGAATATAAACAGTTCTGTACAAATAATTTTGATTTTTGAATTACTATTCAAATATTTCGTTGAGTATTCGAAAAAATGTGTAATGAATTTGTCTTACAATGCATTATTTCAAGCATATATTATATCATTTGAAGTTCGAAACATTTTTCTGTTCTAACCAAGCATTTTGTGGTAAGCCTTATTTTCTTCAGTCATCTCTAAAACATAATTGTGTTATTTTTCATTAAAATAGCATAAAAGTTAAGTGAAAGATGGAAAAAATGTTGTAGGACAAATTTATTACACATTTTTTCGAATACTCAATGAAATATTTACATTACTATCGACAATTTTTTTCTAGCCATCTAACATCCTGATCAAATAAATGAAATATTTAATAGACAAAAAATATGAAATCATAAATTTGTCTTCTCAATTTAAGCTGTATAAGCAGCAACATGACGACTATGAGTAATCTGTTCAAAATAATTTCGATAATTTAATCATGCATTTCCTCGTAACACAAAGTTTACTTTATTATATTACTTATACCTTTACTATTTATCAAATTAATATGAGACATTTTAAATTTTCTTAAAGACTTGAACTTATACGTGAAAGATAAACATGACAAGAGCTGTAGCTTGTTTATTATAATTTTAGCTGTTATCCAACCAGTTCCCGTCATCCATCAGCATCTGGTTCAGGTTCCTACTACTATTCACGTGGCGGAGGTTCGTTATCTTCGAATGCACCATCGCCAACGGTATTGTCATATAATCGCGTTCCACCGCATTCATACAACGGTGTGATCGAAAACTCAACAATGAGTCTACATGGTTATTTATCTTTTGATTATGCATAATTTTTTTATTTGAAATAAAATAGACAGTGATTTTTTAATCTTACTTCATTTATTTTTCAGGTACTACTCGTCATCCAAGCATTGTGGAAAATGACACGCCATCATATTGGGTTGAACACTTAGCAACATTTGCTGTTGGTCGAGAATTTGGTTTGCAGCATCCAGAAGATGGAGTTAGAAAGCTTAAGCAGCTTGAAAATAATAGCGCCATATGGGCGCAACCAATGGTACTCAGATTACGACCTACCATTGTCTCGGTTGAAGATGAAAATGGGGTAACGATTACTTCATCTTTCATTCAGCTATTATAGCATAATGCTATCGTAAATTAAAATTTACTTCAAGTGTGAAAAATTTCCAGTGCTTAATAAAGCTAGAAGTTATCTCCGTTTTCACTATATTATTGTTTTACGAAAAAAAAACCCATGAGATATGAAATAAGGCCCTCAGTTAGTTGCCATATAGAGCAAATTTGGGGCAAAATTTTTTAATTTGCGAAAATAAAATTAAAAAATTTTTAGATAGCAGAATTGAAGCAAAACTTGATTTAACTAAACTTTCTATGAGCAAGCAACAAAAAAAATCTGTTGAGGTTTCAATTTGCTGACGGTGAAAGCGAAAGATTCCGTTTGATTTCTAAATGAACCATTAAGAATTAAATTGTCTCATAAAATAATTTTAAATATCATATTAATATTACCATAATTGCTGAATTTTATTTTTCATTTAGTTTGAGTTCAATTATATTGTGCAGGATCTTGTGGAACAGTTTCCTATGGAACTTATAACAAATCCGACTGCTCATTTGTCAACAAATCCTCGCGATGTCTACAACAATATATTATTATTTATCGTAAAAGAAGATAAAAAACGTGGTAGAAGTTTGAATCCAACAGAAATGCATATTTTTCAAGTTCGTTCAATTTTTCATTTTCTAACAGAAATGCATATTTTTCAAGTTCCTTACAGTGAATTCTAAAAATTAACATATTCTTAAGTCATTTTGTTGTTTTTTCAAGCAGTTGAATGAATGGCAAATATGCATAGCTAAGTTTTTCAAGTATGGAAACTCATTGTGAAAAAAAAAATTTTTTATGTGAACTAAATTGAATATACATATTTTACAGTGCAATCGTGTTTCGGCGAACGATGTTGCAGACGACATAAAAGCATTTTTGTCAGGACATTATAAAAAAGTACGAACAGGTCGTCGTGACACAGGTTTTATGATAGGTTATCAAACACCGTACATGATGGGTATCATTTTATATTTACTTAATTTAACACAGTTTTCTTTTAATAATCAATGAGTTGCCAGAAGAATTAGCTGGAAAAAGTATAATCATAAGAGTTTGATGAATATAGAGATGGAAAGTTGTGATTCTGGAGATAAAATTATTTGCATGAAGTTCAAAAAAGATTTATGTATTCTAATATTGAATTCGTTCTCAGGGCCGCCTCCTCGGGGTTACCGTGACGATACTTCAGCCAGTTCTGATAGTAGTGAATCATTTGAAAGGGATGTGGTAAGGAAAAGTTTGAAACAGTAAAATTTGAAGCGTAACATTAAAAAATAATTTTGTTTAAAGATGGCTCCTATTATTTGGTCCTATCAGTTACAGTCAAGTTCAGTGGTAGATTTGATCAAGGATCATTATTCTGGTTTTAACAAAATTTTATCACATTTTATGAAAGCTGAATTTTAATTATATTGTGTATTCATGCAATAATTGATCGAAATATAAGGAAATTACTTTTTTCTGCATAATTTTAACATTTGTCTTATTTTTCTTGTCAAAAACAATTTTAACACAAAATATGAAAAATTTACAAAATTACCTCTGTAAATTTTTCATAACATTTGCAATATTCCCTAAGTTTTGGTTTTAGAATACTTTGAATCGATGTTTTGATGATATCGAACGATTTGTTGCCCGTATACAATCAGCTGCGATTGCTCAACGCGAACTGGAAGCTCAAGCGTACCGACAACGTATTCATCGGAAACAGAATTCACGTACACCTGTTGATCCACAAAGTGGTATCTTACAAATGCGTGCACAACTTCCTGCGCAATTTGAATTTGTTGATATTTTACAAAAATTCAAGCTATCATTCAATTTATTGGTTAGTAATTAATCATTTTGTTATGAACTTTATATCCAAACATTTTCAGATTTTTTCTTTGAATTTTCATTTTTCGAGCTTCAGATATAATTGAATGATTAAGATCTGTTAAATATTAATTTAATGAAATGAAATTGTGCGTTAAGTAATCTGAGAACAAAGTTTAAATTTTGAATTGATTTTGTTAGGCTTGAATTTCATTTTAATTATCCTTAAGGATTTTTTACCTTTTCTTATCTACTATTTGTTTTTAGTCTAAACTTAAAAATCACATTCATGAGCCCAATGCACCAGAATTACTGCATTTTTTGTTCACTCCACTCACAATTATTCTTGATGCGTGTCGCTGGGGCTTAGGACGAAATATTGCTCCTCAGGTACGGTTTGATTCCATGCGATTTGCTGTTTCTCATAAGCATTTCTTATTCAGTGAAATAAATTCTGAGATTATTTCTTTTCTTTTTCAAAACTTGTAATCCATAGCAGACAGCAGAAGTTGCGTTTAAGATTAGGTTTTTTTTAATCCTTAAGTATAAAGTAAATGAAAAATCTAGCCTAGAATACCCAAGTATTCAGAGTTACTAGCAGCGTTTTAAGGTTGTATCTCCATTACTTTCTCGAGAAACTCGAGAATTATTGCAAAATTGTTTAACCAGCAGAGAATCTGATGTATGGATGGCGTTGGGGGAAGCATGGAGAATAGCACCGTTAGTTTTTACTGCGACAGAAGTTGGAAATATTTTCATTATTTATTATTTATAAATTGAGATTAATGCCAGTTTAGTAGCCTGTCATTAATTTGTGCCCAACATTAAAAATTACGTGAATATGGCAAAAAATGATAAATAAATTGAACTATTTTGAAGTTAGGACATGAAAGTCAATTTTAGAGAAGATTGGATTGGACCATTACCCAAGCCATACAGACCTGTATTCCTAGATGGTTTTGCACCTTATGGTTTTCCGGACAATAATGGAGTTAGCCCACAAAGTCCTGCTCGATATCAGCCAGTACCACAACCAATTCATCGGGGGGTTAGTGCACCACCACCACCCACCCAAAATTCTTATGCACACCGACCACCTGCCAGAGATCACTCTGTTGACAATGTACAACAGCATCGTTACAATTTATTTTGATTCATAATAGTCATTATTTACAGTTTAATATTTTTGAGTCCAAACTTGCGTAATAATAATTATCTATCTACTGAATGTCACTTTTATCAAAAGTTCAACAGTTATTATTGGTATGTAGTGAAATAAAGAAATTTTATAAAATCAAGGTTGTGTTAAAAATAAATATCAAATTCTAAGCTGATTATTTATTTCACTTTTAGTCAAAATTAGAATAGACATAACATTTCTTACTTATTTTAGTTGGTGAGTTCGTTATATTTTCGTGCCTTTAGCTTAATATGGATCTTAGTCAAATGACACTTCAAAAAGAACGTCTAGATTTTGAAAGGGAAAAAATTGCCGAGCGTGAACGACGGCTAATTGAAGATGAGCGCAGAATTTTGTATGTTTTATTTCAATTATTTTGTGGAAAAAAATGACTTAAAAGATGAATGACGAATAAAATATAGTTTTGAAACACTTTGACCTGATTTTTCTAATTATAATATGAAAAAATTTTATTACTTTTTGCTAGTTAGATAAAATTAAATTCTTTGTAAAAAAAAAGATGATAATGATATATCATTTTATAAATGATTCCATGAAAATAAAGCACAGGCAGGTTTTTATGATCGAACAGCTTATTATACTGATTAGGCTATTAATTCTACAACTGTTTGTAAATAATAATTTTTGAAATGATTTATTCAATTTTGCAAGTTTGATTCTCATTAAAGTTTATAGACAAGAAAAGCAACGTTTGGCTGCTGAAAAAGAAATGATTGCACAAGAAGCCGAACAACGATCAGTGGGTAGCAGTTATACTACAAGACAGAATGAGTAAAGATTTTTTTCGCTATTTTAAATTGCTTATCATATCTATATTTGCGTGAAAAAAATTACAATCTTTTTTTTTCAGTCATTGTTAGCAAATATTTAAACTTTACAATTAATTGAATATTGCGACGAAATTATAGAGCATCACGGCAGCCATCACCTGTTGTTTCTCGACGTCCCATTTATCATTCTCAGTATAATGATGGTGAACATCAGCGATTAACTTCGTCATCTTTACTTGTACAACAAGATCAAAGTCCAAGACAGCGAGCATTTTTAGATGATATTTTTGCTCGACGTGCTAAACTTGTTCAGGTTACTCATAATCGAGTGGCACAAAATCCAAAAGAATTAACTGTTAGTCAGGGGGAATTCCTCGAAGTAAGCACTGTCAATATTTTCAAATATTTAATTTTAAAAATTAAACAGTTGAAATATTATAATAGAGCTGATCTATTCAGGTTTTAAATGATAATAAAAATTGGTGGGAATGTCGGAATGTTCATCATCGAATTGGTTACGTACCACACACTATATTGTCAGTCGTTAGTGCTGATCGTGGTTCACCTCAATCATTACCATCTCAGGACCCAACTCTTCACGTAGTGAGTATTATTTTAAGTATAAAATATCTGATTAGCTCCATCAGCAATTAATTGAGATAAATTAGAGTATTTTTTGAAACTTTTGAAATTATGTTTTTGCAAAATTTGAAAATTAGATAAAAATTTTTAAACTTTTTGCCCATAAATAGCAAAAATGAATTTAATCACAGGGCAATGTATTATCACATCGTGGAGTACCTTCTTCCTTAAGTCCTCGACCGGGTATGATGAGTGACGATACCCCGGAATATATCAAACAACGCCAAGGCAAGCGAGGAGAATTTAGATATTTTTAGTGTTTTTTAGTCACTTAATTACCTTAATTTTTATTTTATCAAATATCGACTTTCAACAAAGTTTCAAAATGTTTCGATACCTTCAAATGAAATTAAAGAGTTGTAAAAATTAACTAAAGAAGTATCTTTTAGTTAAAATCAAATGCACTTCAATTGCCGATTTTCATTTTATAATGCCAGTAATTTCATTTCTTTTCATTTGTTTATTTTTTATTTTCTTTTCAAATAATTAGTACTATATGATTTGACAATAATCACGTTTCTAACAAAACTTTGGTGAAACAGATGTCTTAAAATTAATAATTTTACTTTTTAAGCCTTTTTTCTTAAAAATAAAGAATAAATTATAACGCTTCTTTGACTAAGATCTTGCGCAAATTTTGCTTTCTACGTTTTTGCAAAACTGATTTATTTCTAGAAGCATTATTTTAGCTTCCTGCATAAGACTTTAAAACTATGAATTGCGTTTCATTTTCTGATCACTTTTGAACGGAATTTCATAGAGACAGGAAATTTTGATAGATAGCGTTCGCTTGCCTATGTGTTCACTAAGATTTGCATGCTTGCATGACAAGTGAAGTACGTTGAAATACGTAAAAAGACGGTTAGTTGGCGAAGTTTTTTCATTATTACTTAACACTTTTAATTCTTGCAAAACAACTATACATTTTTTAATTATGAGACTTAGAAGATAAAATTAGGAAGGAGTTATTTTAATGCAATAAATTTGAAACTGCAATGAATCTGCATTTTAGGACGCATTCATTGCATTCTTTTCCTACCTTTCATATCTTTAAAAAAATCATAATACTTCTTAATCTGTGATAATCAAAATTGCATTGCATCGCAAACTAATATGCTCATATTATTTGTCAAGCATTTTTTCTTTTTCTTTAATGCTAACTACGACACTAGCATTGTCATCACATGCTAGTACATCACATGCTCACAAACACAATCAGTCTATTAATTGCTAATTAAACAATCTCCAAAGACTCTAACATTATGGTAATAATTAGTTAAGTATTACAGTCACTGTTTTCACGCAATGCTTTTAATAATCTGATATTTTGTTCAAGCAATTCTATTTTTTGCATGTGAGAAAGTTTAGATTGTATATGAAAACTAATTTAATTAGTGGATGAAAAATTATAATACTGTTTTACTTCTCAATGATTTACATTGGTTGTTTTTGTAATTGCATGCTCACATTGTCACTGATTAACTGCTTAAATTTTTAACGGATGCAGTTATCACTCATACTTTTTCAGTTTTATTAGTTTAAAACTTTTTCAAATATTAATCATACATGATTGCTCTAGTTTTACCATAAAATCTTTTTAATTATATTTTCTGTCTAAGTTGAAAGGCGATCATTGTGAGGTACTCATTTCACTTGATAAATATATTGTTCAAAATTTGGACATTGATTATTTGCTATATTTAGATAATTATGTATTTGAATGGGATTTTTTCATTAATGATTTATGACTTGTGATTTTTCCTGGCATGTGTAAAATCATTATCCATATATTGAAAAAGTGAACAGAAAAAATGAATAGTGAAAATCAGGTATAGAAAAAGAGAAGTAATTTATAAGGATTGTTCAGTTCGATCACTTATTGTATATAATTAGTTCAATACTATAAGGAAATAGCATCGTAGGTGATTTATTCAGTTAAAGACGAGTGAAGCTTGCTTCTAAAATTGTTTGTTCATTCATCCTTTAAAATGCATCAAATTTATTCCACTTGCATATATGTATCTTCTCATTAGATGGTGTAAATTGTATCTGCACTGATGTAAGCAGATATTCGGCACAACACTTCAGAAATTAAATTTTCTGCTGTGAAGAACTAAAGAATTTGCACGAAACAGTAGTAAAAAAGATGTATTTTTATTGAGATCTGAAATGATTTAAATTACTATGTGCTGAAAATGTACATAGTTTCTAAAGTCAACACCTCACTTTAATATGTATATGATATCTTTGTAAATGTTCATATGCATCTGTTTCCATTTAATGTGTCAGAAATATAGCACTATTTAGAATTTGTTTCTTTTAAATGTCAATGCAAACACAAAGCAATTAAATTAACTGTTTTTAAAAATTGTCACTGAGAATTTTTGTTTGCTACTGATTTTCAATATTTCAAATTAAATTTTACAAAAAGCAAACACTTTATTTATAAGAATGATAATGTCAGTTTCTTAAATTGAGAAGTTTTTGATAATAAATTGAAATTAAAATTAACTGCTTATTTTGTTTCTTCTCAATTATTGTCACTTATATTATAGTATGGAACTGTAAGCAGCACGTTGTAAACTTCACACCTGATTGTTAGCACCATTTTCAGCATTTTTTAATTTTCTATTTATGGCAAATTTTAAACAACTTAGTGAAAATATAAAATTGCTTTCTTTTCTACTCGTCTTACTATATACGAGCATATACTGACTTCAACAAGTCAGTGCTTGCTATATCAATAATCAGTTTTGTTTCTATTTTGTTATTATATTAGATTGTTCGACTTGCTTATTGTCAAGTAGAAATGAGCCACCATCAGTTAAATTTGTATTTAATAACTGAAAACAAAACTTATCAGGTTATAACGAAACTTGAATATTTACTGATTAAAAGTTGAGGTTTCCTTAAAAAGATTATTTCTTTTTTCAAATCTCATTAATTTTGATTGTTACTTTCAATTTCGAACTTATTGCTTCACTTGACTTTATTTTTATATCACGAAAATTTGACTCTAGACACACAGTTTTATTTCCTCTGGTATTTATCCATCTACCGAAATCTAATGTGAGCCTCGCAAATTTTTTTTGCTTACTATCCTAATAAATTAAAAATGTTAATGATGAAAAAGTTTCTCCATTAATTTCGTTTTATTGTAATGATCATGGTGAACTTGCCTTACACATTAAAGTGTACTTCAATTTAAAATGTCGCATAAAATTGAAAAAAAAGGGGGTAATAATTGCTGTGGCGAATTGTCTTTGCTCAACGTTTGTGTTGTATAGTTAATTATTCTGCCTAAGAATGAATATTACAAAGAATATTGTATCAAATTTTTGCATAAATTGTAGACCAAAATGTTACTGTTTGAATGATTACAACACTGTATTAGATCTATAAGTCAAGATTTTTTTGTTGCTCATATCAAAGATTGGGAACCTTCAAACAGCATATTTTGTTCTTCGAATATTTAGAAATCTCACGTTGATAAAATCACAGTGTTTTAATATTTCACTTATTCTGGCATATCAAGCTATTGAATTTTATTTTTATTTTCATCTAATATCTCGTTTGGAAAATCATTTCTGGTTTTCGTTATTCCAAACTATAACTTTCGAATAAATTGTTCAGTCGTTCATATTTTCCACAAAAGAATATCAGGTAATATGATCTAGTCAGTTGGCTTAAATCTGCCTATTTTGTTGTACTTTAAAACCAACAAAAATAACTGTTAACATATATTTGTTTTTTCCCTTTACAATTGTTTTTAAATATCAGCTCTCAAGTAGAGACAAGCAGTTCTTTGCATATAATATTATAATATATATGCGATGCAATGCTTCAACATATTACATGAAAATGCTAACATGAAGTAGGAACTTTTATAATATTTACAAACTTCATTGAGGTTTGAAAATTATTCGATTGTAATGAAATAAATGAGGAAGCTATACTAAATAAAAAAAGGAAATTACATTGTGATATGTATTTAGTGTACAGTATCCCGAGAGTAATTAAAAGATATATATTTATATATAACAGCCTTTTCAAGACTTTACTTCTGAACTTATTACAATATACTGTATGAGCATCTTCTTAATTAACTGCACTTGACGAAAACTGCAGTAGCTTTTTTCATTATTCACTCTGAAAAGCATTCTGATGTCTTAATCTTTTTCAATAACTTATCTAAATGAATTAAAACATCACTTTGTTAACTACCGTAACAAATACTTGGGAAAAAATCAAACTTCCCATCAGTCTAAATTCAACTTATCCCTTTTCAATCAAATTAACAAGGAAAGGTTTAATTATTCACTTTTTCAAAGTCAGTTTTTGATTTTGTTGTTAAAATTTTTTGGATTTTCCTCATTTTGAATTTATTGACTGCGCAAGTAAAATTTGTAAATATAAAAATGATAAAAAAAGCAAGATCATATATCGTTTTGAATTACATTAACCAAGACTATATTGTATGAAGTAATCAACTATAAACATGTGCATTACATATTTGATATGATACTGTATTTGAAAATAGAAGCAACTTTCCAGAACAAAAATTAAATCAAACAAAAGGAAATGCATCAAGATTACAGCAATCAGATAAAATGGAAGCATCACAACAATTTTATACAACAACAGTTGAACAGGTTGGAAATAAAGAATTACCCTTATCACCACCACAACCGCAACCAAGAAAAATAGAACAAAAAGGTGCAGCAAAAGAACTTACAATGGTAGAAGAATTAAATAGTGTGAAATTGCGCTCAACACAAGGTCGAAAAGAACGATCGCAACTTGAGGAAGTAAGTAAAGGTGCGAACAAGGAAGCGAGCAATAAAGAGAAAGAACTGCAGAAAATAATTGCTCTACATCAGAATATAGGAATGATAATGCGTAAGTTGATTCTCCATCTTTTATCGCTTTCATTAACCCCAAATGATGAATAATCTAAAAATTTTTGCTATACTTCAATTTATGCTTAATTATACCAATTAATTAGTTGACTGACTTGCCATTTGCTTAACTGCTTTGTATGATCATTTACTGGAAACTGATCATGTGGACTGTGTTATTTTTAGTTCCAAGATCTGTTGCAAGGTGAGGCAAACTTTTTGTTTCCTGCTCAGAGTTACGTAATTCCTTTTAACTGTTAATTATTACTTCAGAGATTATATTCTGTTTCTTTTCTCCCAATACTTCGTAGTTCTTTTATTACACCAAGGACTTAAAAAGCTGAAAGGAGATCATGTTATCATGATGTCGATGAGTAAATTATACCAAAAGTATTTGAAAAATGTTACAGTTTTGATTTTGCTATCAAAACTCAATCTTATGAAAAACAAAATAAGTGATACCTGAAGCCTTTTATTAGCAAAACTTTGATGTTGTAATTTAATAATGAATTAAAAGACCATTATAGCACTATACTTTTCGTAATACAAACTAATTTTATGTTAAATTTTTGCTAATAAAGGAATAATTCGAAAGATAGCTTGCAGTGGCGATATTTGATTGTCATTATTATGATACAAGTCTCTGTTTTGCGTAGTTTTGATCTAATTGGTAAGTTAAAAATCTTTTATAGCTACTAAAGAACATATGGAAGAGATCCGTGACACGATCGGTTCAGCAAAATCAGCGAGTAAAATTTTAGCAAATTTTAAACATCCTGTAGTAAAAGAGGAACAAATTAATCTCAATCAAAAATCTTCACCACAAGAAGTGCAAGAGTGGTTAACTGCAAAAGGATTTAGTGTTAGGTACTAAATAAAATATTTCAAAAAATTAGTATCATAGTAGTAATATAATGATAATATAATGACCATTGTTTTAAAAACTAATGAACCAATAAATTAATCTTTTAAAATGTTCAAAAATATTATCGAGGAAGGCAAACAAGGGTCTTTCAATTTATGATGGTATTTCAGAGTACAAGAATTGCTTGAAGATCTTAATGGTATTTATTTATTTTCTTTAAGTCGCCCGAAACTAATTCAAGCATGTGGAACAGAAGAAGGTAGCCGATTATACAGCCAAATTTTGCTGCTGAAAAATAAACTCAAAGTAATGTTAGTAACTGAATTTCTATGTTAATGAATTCGACTTTTATTACTTCATTTTTTAATGAATGTCATTGCAAAACTTCACTTAATTATTTTGATAACGCTACTTTTGAGTAGTTTTGTAGTACAAGAAGTTAAAATCTTTCTTGTTTCTCTTTCAATCTTCCATGTGAAAATTTGAAGTTTTAAGAAGGACAGAAATTTTATTAAGCATAAAAAGCAATATAAGAACGTTATTTCTATAGTAATGAGTATAAGAAATGTTTCTGTATATATTGTGTTTCTTATCTAAAAAATTTTTTACCAACTATTATGATTCATAAAAATCATGAGCAGTTATTGATTATAAACTATTGCAGTATCAAACGCCATCTCGAATGGAACTAAATGCTATATTGAGACACAGAAAAGCGCATGCTGAAAGAAATGATACACCAAATGATAAAGAATAGAATAGTTATTGGGTAGATTTCAAACACAGAAAAATTCATATTTTAAATTATTATAGTCTTTTATGTGATGAAAATTTGAAATGAGAAATACTGGGGTACATGTCGATGATAAAATTTTGCCACAAAAATCATTACCGACTTATCAATTACTTTCTACTCTTTATTGAAGTTTAATTTTAAATTTTATTTCTGTCAACTACTGAAGGACAATGAATTTCAAATATTGCAACAAGTGATGATACATTATAATACGATGTAAGTTGAGACTTATTAAACAAAAATTTATGATAAATATTTGTACCACTTCGAGATGAAGTATCATATTTTGGGCAGAGCCATAAGGGTCAATCATGTAAGATCATATTACTGCAGTGTTTGTAATTTCCTAATAAGTTTGTCGCCTGCTTTGTAAAAAATTGTGAACTACTTCAAACATCACCACTACTTTATGTTTCATATATAACAAGATGTTTTTTTTTAAATTAAATTTCTTCATTTAATATCCCATAAAACTTGTTGAAAAAAAACGTTTCTCAGCAATACTTTTCAACTTTTTGTACGATTCTTATGAAACAAAGCTTAATTAATAAAAGTCTGCTTAGTAATATAGCTAATGTAAAAGTCCATTAATACTGTAAGCAGCAAAATTAAATTAAACAGAAAGATGAAATTATAAAGATAATGAAACGACGGCACGTAAGCCATTACCGATGCAAAATAACTTTTTGCTTACATCAATAAAAAAGGAAGTACTTTTTCATAATAGCAAAACATATAATAAAAATGAGCATAAAAATCTTAAGAGAGGGAACAGTGAGTTTCATACAACTGCTCTATAGATCCTCAATGATCAGTTAATATCATTTAAAGTAATTAAGTTATTTTTCAAAACAAGCACTACTGAAAGACCTTAAATAAGACTTCAATTGTTTGATTCAAGACTGCAAACTATAAGAGTGTTTCTTTTTTTTCCTTCATCAAAAGTAATACTTTTTAATATAGAGGAATTTGAAGGATAATAAAGATATTAAAAGAAACATCAAAAGTGTATAGTAAAGCATTTTTTTGGGAAATACTGTGTAATTTTAGAAACAATTTGATGAAAATCAGATGAAAATGAATTCAGCAAAGAGATTTCAGCGCATAACATTACAACTGCTTGCATCAATTTTATAAAAATATTACATGCAAATTTTAAGACGAATAAAGTGGAATGACTGATTCAATACTGCCAAAATGTCAGATAACCTTTTTGTTGAAAGTGTTAAAGTTATTAGTAGTATTGATGAAAACTTTTGAGTTACCATATGTCTTCATCTATATAGTGCAGCAGATAGGGAAGAAAATATGACATGATGAATTGGACGTTTCTGTGTGCAAGAGCGAAATAAAAAGTGTTCTCATTAAGGACGTGAAATTTGCTGTAGTCTTCCTCAGAGTACTTGTTGCGTTGCACTGACTGTTGAACTAATCTCTATTCATGCCAAAATTCGTCTAGGTTAGAGTTGAAAATGTAAGAAAAATTTACCATAAGGGAAAGCAAATAACACAGTAATAGAGCATCGCTTTGTTTGTTTTGTTATCTCCAAATATATAATACTTTAAAGTGCTAGAAGAAACCTTTGAATTCTTCAATAAAACCTGATGGTGTGGTTGGCTAAAAATATCAGATAAGTGGGAAAAAATTAGTGATCTAGCAAAGATGTGAAATTCATTCTTATGCCTTGATCGATTATCCAAAGCAAAGATGTATTATCAATTTTTAGGTGTAAAAGTTTTTGTAACAGTGATGATCAAATTATATTTTAGATTATTTTATAATTTACTGAACTGTAATAGAAGCCTTACAAAATTTGTATGGATTTAAGTGCCCAAAGTAAGGGATAAGTCTTTCGTAGCATTCTATTTTCCTTCAATGAACAAAAATTTTTATTTGGAAGAGAAAATATTTGCTTTACTTTGGACTGAAAGTAATTACAAACTTCCGTTCATAATGATTTTTTTTTTCCAAGGCACCTATTGATTCAAACGCTGCTTAGCTCACATGCCTATGAAGGCCAGCCATAGCTTTACTGCTCTGCTCTACTTTGCTCATCATTCTCGAAAATACTAACTTTAGCTGCTTATTTTTCGTTGCCCATTTATTACCATCACAATTCTTTTATTTTTACGTCTTGGAAATGAATTAAAGAATCGAGCTTTCCTTTCTTTCATATACGCATTATTATTTACAACAAGCTAACCATCATACGTCGTTATTAATCTTTTAATTTGTTTAAAATATTTTCAATGTATTTTCAGTATTTGAAATTTTACTTAATTCATGTATTGATTACCCCTTTTTTTCTCTGATGAACAAGATAAGTAATTACTTTTATTGGTATTTTTTCATATTCTTGTCTGCAACCAATTTATTTTTCATTTCCTCCCACTTTCACGATTAAATTACTACCAAGTTTGGTTGTAACTACAACATATAATTCATAGTCATGTATTGAGGACAAAAAGATGAGCATTATGTCTACACCATATCCATTTTTGTAGTTCTTTAATGTTATGTAAAATGCTTATATAAAATTTTGATTTCGGTCTTAAAATAAAGTAATCTTTTGCTGATCCATCACTCGCATAAGTGTCTTATAATTTCCTTGGTTAATTTTTTCCCACTTTAAACAAAATTAAAATATTTCTATTCCGAAGAGTTTTAGGTATTAAAATTAAATTAGGAAGTTCGTTAATGCTTGTAATTCTGAGCAAATGTTAGCAAAAGTGCGTTCATTGACTGCAAGTCATAATATGGCGATTCAAAACATTTGTTCGAGAAATACCGGACTGGTAATTGATGTCATAGAAAATGATTTTATTGGTGAACTGCTACCAAGTAAGCAGTCTTGTTTTCATTTCAAATGCTATAACTGTGCCAAGAACAAACATTTAAAACTAGACAGTGATTAGAAGCTGAAAAATAATATTTAAATCTGACAATTACAAGTCCATTACATACGGATAATTCATCATTAGGTGTGGTTGATTCGTCACAAAAGTTGCTTTACCCATATACTCGACCAGAATTCCTATACTTTTCGGATGAAGAGGTTACTTTATCAGCAGACCAATCGGCTCGTCCAGTTCTTTGTCCAAAAGATCCACTTAAAATGCCAGCATATACTGGCTATGCAGAAGTGATAAATGCAGGTAAGTTTTGTACTTATATCTATTCAATCACCTTTAATTTAGCCAAAATTTATAAGTTAGATCAAAAGCGCTTAAAACATATTGTTTAATTGGTGGACTAATAAGTATTGAATAGGAAAAACTGTTCAAAATGAAGATCAAGCATCTGCAAGGATTCTAACTCTGGTTCAGCAAGGATGTAATGCTGAGGAAGCTCGAGATTTAACAATTTATGATGTAAGACAACTTTATAACTTATTTTTACATCGAATTTTGATCAGTACTGATGTTCTGGTTCTTAATTCGCAATGGCTTTTATTTCTTATTTATATTGCAGCAAACATTAACAAAAGAAGATCTCGACTTTTTAATGAAAATAGTTATTTTCTCAAGCAAATATAAAACTTGACTTTTTTAGTTAGCTTAAAAAGCTCAGAAACAAAAATATGTTAGCTTTATTCATACTGGATTTCCATACTTCTCGTAGGAATGACCTGTTCATAAATCATTTTGAGAAGCGATATTAGGAATGAAGCATAAATTAAATATGAGAATATAAATAGCTCATTGTTATGCAATTTAAAAATGAGTTTTACGTATGAAATGTTTAACAAGAGTCCGAGAAGGACTGAAAAATATCCACAAAAATTTTGGTAAAAATTCTATCAATAAAAATTTTGGTAATGGAGAAATCATGTGCAAAAATTTATTAAAAATCATTTTTCACTGGCATATCTATAATGACAGAATATTTAAAGCAATTGATATTAAATGATTTTTATCAAATTGTCGTTGGAAAAAATAATATTTAATTTCGTTTATAATAGTATTTATTGTTAAGTAAACTTCTTTAGCATCGCTCAGATAGTGACAGTGTCTCGAGATCTTCTAGCAAAGTTTGTGAACATCTGACAGAAAATGTTCGTGCAGCGAGGAGATATTCTAATGCAGATATGATAGTACCTCCCGTATGTAGGTTTGCTATCTTTAATGTCCTGGTCACTTTTATTTTATAATGGTTGTTTATCTTTATGTTTGCCAGCTATTTTTTATTACTTTTCAATATCATTTTATCTGCTGTGCATAATTTTCCAAACTTTGTTTGGAAAACTAAAATTAATAATTAATTTTACTTTTAGAATTAACGATGTTCTAACCAAAGTTTTGAAATCAGCTTTAGTTTGCTTTTGTAATTTTGAATGATAAATATATTTTTAAACATATATTTTTGAAACTAAATAATGACTGTATTGTTTTCAAGTTTATATGATATCTAAGGTATCAACAAGAGCTGCTAATAATCTGATTGGTATTTTAATTTTTTTTACGATATTTTAATTTTTTACATAATTTTTTTATTGAATGAACAAAAAATTTTCATTCAGAATTCAAACAGTTCAATAAAAAAACCAATGGAAGCTGCTTTTTTTGCCATTTTTGATGGGCATGCTGGAAGTGGTGCTGCTATCATGGCTGCAAATTGCCTTCATAAGCATATACGAGTAAAGAATAATTTTGAAAAGCTTTTACAATTTATCTGTTATTATTATTCATCTAAATAGTTTATCTTATAATGTCAAAGTAGCTGAAATATGTGACTAGCAAAAAGTTTGCTTGAACACTATATCTGCATTTTCCAGCATCGACTGTGCCAAGTACTCGAAAGAATCACTTTTTTAAGTAATTCTAATACATTCTGTGGATGTTCCACTCAGTCATCTGCTGATATTACGGAAGAATATAATTCATCCAGCTTCGATTATTCAATTACCAGCGATAGCCTTGTCGTGGGGGCTATTGAAACCGCATTTAAAGATATGGTTGATGAATTCTTGAGTGCTTAAAATATTTTCAAAAAAAAATCTTACAACCTCCCAAGTTTACTTAACTTTGAAATTTTGTTTAAAAACTGTCAATTCAACAAACTCGAGTAAATCGTTTGCCATGCATGTTTGCATGCACAAATTTTTAAATTCACCTTTCCCACTTTTTACTTTAACTATACTTACGTATCAGGATGATCAAATAGCAGAAGAAAAACAATTATGGAGGATATGCGGAGGTTCCACAGCTATCGCATCTTTATTTTTCCTTGGTAAGTTATTTATTGCAAATGCAGGGGACTGCCGAGCGTTGCTAATTACCACGGATAATATTCAACAGTTGAGTCAAGACTTCACTCCAGCAACTGAACGGAAACGATTACAATTTATAGTAGGTCTTTATTCAAAAACAGAAATTTTACTTGTTATGACTGACGAACGATATTTTATTATCTATCCATTTATTTGGACCAATCAAATTTACTTCATAAAGCTTTTTTTGATGCTTGAAATTTAGATATAATCACCACTATAATGCGGACACGACTTTAGTAAAACTAAAAGAAAAAACTCCAACTGATGACGGCAAAGCGAAAATATGATTATTTGAAAAAAATCCAAAAATTTTTCTTGCGCCATTTAAATCTTGAGTCGATCATTATTTATCATAATTATGTACGAAATTACTTCGTGCCATGAAATACAATTCGAGATCTTTTATAACTAATATTTGGGAACTTTGAATTTGAAATTAGCAGTTTTTAATTAAAAGCCGGAAAATTTATAAGCCATTGATGAACCTAACTTATATGCTGATCATCTGTCGTTTTTGAATGATATATAATTTTTGATACCAAAAATGTAATATTTCGATAAAATTAATGTTCGTAGGCTTACAAAAATCCTGATTTGATATCGAAATATTTCTCGCGTTATGAATATAGTCGTTTTCTCACAAGAAACGATTTAAGAAGAAAGGTCTTTTATCGTGATTGGTTCATGGATGGATGGTTTGTCACTTCAAACCTTATTCAAAATTTGAACTTCACTGAACTTGAATATATCATTTGCGACAGATCTGTCAAAAAAATTGGTGCACTTTTCTTTAACTTCTAGCATGTAGAGACCATTTTTAGTTTCAGGGCGACAAAAACTGTTCGGGAGTCAGATTTAAAAATGCCAATGATTAGTGCTCACGA
Source organism: Thelazia callipaeda (assembly GCA_900618365.1). Lineage (NCBI taxonomy): Eukaryota > Metazoa > Nematoda > Chromadorea > Rhabditida > Thelaziidae > Thelazia > Thelazia callipaeda. Next base: position 58,895 of record UYYF01004389.1, read on the forward strand.
TAAAAAAGTTAGTCTCGTTTAATATTTAGACTTTATACTTTAATCTGTGGTCCTATACAGAGAAATTACAATTTAGAATTCGACGACTGCTAGATCGTATAAGTGGAAATCTAAAATCAGTGTTTACTTGGCCTATTCTAATACTATGTTAACCCAAGAAATCACATTTTATTTGATCTACCTATATTTACGTAATTTTAGTGCAGCCAAATCATAAAATGAGATAGAAATATGTATTATTTGGGATCTGAAACGTAAGAAAATAATGAGATAGTATAGGCAGTTAGCAAAGACTGTTGAAAATATGCAAAGACTAATTTGTTCGAACTTTTTTCAGCGACGTTTGTTGAATACCATTGGTGTGAGTCGTGGTTTTGGTGATCACAGCTTGTTCACTGCTGACGGTAAAATTCCAATCAAGCCATTTTTGTCCCCAGTACCAGAGGTCAGATTTTGATTTTTTTCTGATAGGAAATCATGACTATAATTAATAAATAATTTATGAGGACTGAATCTGCTTGATTGCTTTCCATATACAAGTGCTCTTATATCATTAAAGTCGAAAATTCTGATCTGATTAGAATAAAATAAGTTGAAGAGACTAAATCTGGCAAAAATACTTTTTTTTCAAAATTATCTGTTATTATCATTAGTCTTTTTCCAAAAATTATACCACCATTACTGATAAGCATAACTGGCATTGTCAGCTGCTTTGGAAATAGCTTTCACATATTACTGAATGCTTTGTAGGTTAAAATTTTTGATCTCAAAAAAATTGATCCGCTTTCTGATGAAGATGTACTTGTACTGGCATCAGATGGATTATGGGATGTTTTAAGTAACAACGATGTAACGGCAATTGTAAAAACTGCTTTGAAAAATTCCGATCCAACGGATTATTTGAAGTTCATCCTTTTAGAAATTGTCCCCTTCTTAAATCATCGAAAATTTCCAAATGTTTAATTATAATCAATTAAATAATTATAATATTTGGATGATAGCTGTAATCTCCATTCTGGGCAGTCTCAGTACTAGTTTGGAAGAATTAAATTTAAAGAAATTAAACTGAAGGAAATATCAAAGTGACAGTCTGTAGTTGTTTTAAATGAAACTTTAATCTGAAAAATTGATAAAAATAAGCTCTTTAGCTAATTGAATCTTTTTAACGATCTTTCACAATTTTCGGTCTTTCAGAATTTTTCAAAAGACTTTTGTAAATTAATACAAGTACATTTTTTAGGTAGGAATGAAGTTCTTACGTTTAAAGAGTATACTTACTCTCGACCAAAAAAGCGAATATTTATTGATAAGATTTGACTCATGATTTTCACATTAAAATGAATATATTTTTTTTTTGAAAGAGCCGTAAATTAAATTTCCAGTCCGAAAGATTCATTCAGGTATACGATAGCTGCACAGGAAGTAGCTGTGGCAGCACGAGGTAATCCGATAGAAACATATCGATGGCAAATGTCGAGTGGTGGTTGTGCATCCACAGATGACATTACTGTGTTTATTATTCCACTAAAATATGCTTTTGCACCATTAATATCTAGGACTGGCAATAATGAAGGAATACAGTAATCACTAAATAAAATTTTTGAACATTTATACTCAATAAAAAGGCAGTGGTGTTGATTGATGTTTGTGCTGCCAACCTAAATTAAACGTACGATTTTAGTTTTAGTGTTGAGATATTAGTTGTTAGAATAGTAAATACTTTCAGCGAACCAACTTTACTATCTTCAAAGTGAATGTTATCCTGAGTATCATCAATTGGGTATGTTATTACGCAAACAGCAAATTTATTTGTTAGAGTGAGAATATGAGTCTTTTGAATTTTTGGCTTCGCTTCATAAAATTTGTTGATGAAAATATTGGAGCAGAGATTTCTGGCAATTTACAATCAAATGAAACTCGTGTTTTTCAATAAGTCCCAGAGGATTCAAAGAATTCTAGAAGGTCATTCTGGACTTTGTCTAAATTTACACTTCAGTAAGCATAGCTATAATCAGTCCTTAGGAACAGTTACTAAAGTAACAATGACAGATGCCACTTGCTTTGCTACCGCCCTTTCCATCGACAAGTCATCATCGTAAACGTTTCTGATTTGTTTTCGTCATTTCCAACCTTTACCCTCTCATTATGCGACCAGACACGTATGAATTCTCTGCTTGCATCATAAAGACGGGAAACTTACCAAATTCACTTGAGTACATATCGGCAGCTGCATGCAAATAAATACACTAAAAATGCTTTAAAAGGTTTCAAAAGCACTTGAGGAAAGAAAAAGTTTGGGATTTTTATCCAGGAATGAGAGATTGCTACCTGCGTGGTGGGTGCATTGGACTGATTGTTTTCTCATTTCTTCCTGTTCATTCAGAACCATTCGATCTCTTGGTTTTTCAAAGAAGCTATAAAATTGTTTTGAAACTTTGTATATTTTCGCGGCTTTCATTTTGTATACTATGAATACAATCAAATGTTTGAAACTCCAGCTTTATGTGTAATTGTTAAAAAAGGACAAAAAAACATTGTTTGAGAATCATCAATCTTCGCTATCAACATGAGGACCGCACCATCTGTTCGGTAAAATAAATGATTCTGTCAAAATGGTCCTTATGGCTTAAAAAACGCCAAGTTTCTGCATAGTGGTTCAATTCACAATATTTATCAAAATATGGCTGCTCAGAAAAATATATATATAGGCAGATATAGAGAGATAGATATAGACAATAGATGTAGACAGGCAGATATAGATATATATAGCGAGCGAGCTTGTTTTGTGGAAATAATTGGATGTAACCTTTCTTCGAGTAAGTAAACTAAGGAGAACGATGAATCATCCAAGTAAAGAGGTCGATGAAACTTGTTTCACGTGAAATTCTCACAACTGATTAATCATATTTCAACCTCATTCTGTTGAATGACATCTATTTCGTACGAAAATACTATAAATAATTATTCAGTTCCAATTGTACCGGTTGCGAGTACGCAAATAACGTAATTTAGAACCTAGCTTGTAGTAAATATTCTGACGTATTTCCAGCACAGAATTTTTTCAGCATAGTTGAAAAATGGAATTCTTTCCAGTTTATATTAATATTTTTTATTCAAACCGTAGCAGAACTAAGTGCGCATCTAATATATTTATAGTAATATCAACAAATCATCGTAATATTAAGAATTATAATTTTATAATAACGACAGCTTGCAAGCTTTTCATATCTGATCGATCTCTTTTCTCGCGTGATTGATGTCAATTCTGTCATTCATACCTTTATTCCTTCGGTAAGCTTTTAAAGTTGTCGTCAGTACCACGTATATCTTCTTGACTAAGTACAGTAATTGTTGGTAACTCCTCCTTTTCTTTTTTCGTTATTACCACTTTTTCTCCTTAATTTTTGATATTGGACATCAGCTTACTATCGTGATAGGTTAATTCTTTACTCCCATTTTTAATGATAATCTTTGGTCTACTCAAAATATAAACGGGTAATTTTCGTGAAATTACCCATTTTCCACACTTGAACAGGTTCATATTAGCCAAGGTAATATCAGTTTTTTTTTTGCTGTTTAAGAAACAAACTTATTAGGTTCATTGTTCAATAATATAGAACTACTTCATCTCAGGTTACCTAAGATAATGACACTGGTTTGAGTCAAAAATGTATTAAAATGTTATCGACTGACTTTTAAAAACTGCTGTTATCAGAATTTTTTGGACTTTGTGCTCCATTTTTTAAACTTTTTCTTGTTAATCGTGTTGTAAAAAATAAGAGTAATAGATGTTCTTTTTCTCTTTGGTGGGTTTCGTGCTTAATGTCTTCATGAGTTTGTCTTGGAATGGAGACATGGAAAAAATCCTTAAGCGATCCAGATCAGTTAACAAATCGCCGATACGATGAGAGTGATTAATGACTGCTATTAATCTAAAATTTTCTAAGATATCATTACTAGTGATGTTCATAGCATCAAGTGATGATCGAAAAACGATTCAGTTGCCGAGTAATTCTCATTTCTCTCTGTAATGCTTGAATTAAAACTGAAGACAAATTAATGTAGCTTACAAAATCTTTGTAGAATAAAATGAAATTGGAAGATAAAATTAATGTATTAAATAGTAAGTAGCAACGTTAGTTTTTTCATCTGATAAGTCTTCCAAATTAGAATTAGGGCATGTGTTTTATGTATTCTTGTGTTCTTTAGGGGTCAGAAGCAAGCAATTCAATAAAATATTAAATAAGTAATGCATTTTCGCTAATGGGATATCATTACTTCAAACATTTTGAAACCTGGGCTTGGCCTTAATGAAAATTTTGTATACAACAAATATAATAAACTATTAATTAAAATATTTTTTGGAACAACTGCAATTTTTGCGAAGTTCAACTTTTCTACAAGCCATCGTGCTGTCTCGGTCCACTAAAAAGTTTTTAACGTTTGTAAAAGCAATTCATTAATTAACAGCCCTCACATTCATGAGTTTATGCGTAACTATTATTTTACGACAACTACAAAATTTTTTAAATAATGGCTAATATTTCAGCAGGTGTCATGCATCGCCAACACTTTTTCTGGACATGACATTTACTCTTTTTCTGGGTTCGTCATCAATTTTTATCATTACCGTCAAAACTGGATCAAAAACCACTATGCTAAAATATAAAATGACTTATCAGAGGCTACGTTTTTTTATTTTTCAGTGCAAATACTATTAGCATCAAAAACTGAATTGGTTTCTTCTGCAATTCTTCATAAATCTGTGCCCGTCGATTGTGGATGCAGTTTTTTCTTTTCTGTTCAAAAAATGAGTTTCAGCCTTAGAACAGCTTTTTACAACTGTCAACCATTTTTGATATTGGTACGAAATTAGCTGGATATCATTAATTTTCTATAATTTCTAGGAGGATGCATTTTCACATTACATCACATCACTACTGTTTCATTTATTAATCTCTGTAATTTGCTAAATTTATAGCAAGCAGCACTAACGTTTTCACGAGATAATTGATCATGGTTTGATTTAAATAACTAGTCTAACATTTTTGAGGGAATCAACTGATGTTGATAACTGGTACTAGTTCATCACAGAACAGCTAGGAGATGCAAAAGAACAGTGTTGAAGGGGCGATGAATGTTCCTTTTTCAACATGTTTTTGCTCTATTTGCAGTTTTAGGTGTTAAATAGTACTCAATGCTTACACTATTGATTGCATCGTTGAATCAATTTTTTTTCCTTGTGTTTGGTTGCATTTCAATTGAATTCGTTATGGTCACTGGCAATCCAAATCTTCATGAGAGATTATTGAGCAGTAGAAACAAAACGAATTCTACGCAAGTCTACGGTGGTATATGTTTTTATTTCAGCTACATTTATGCTTTGAAAATGTAAATAATCAAAATGTAGTTACAAACTTATCTCATTATTCAGATTATCCTTGTATTGGATGAATCGAGAAAATGAATGTAGGCTGTTATTATCTGGAAAGCTGTTCCTAACTTTTACTACCATAAATTTAGATGTGGTGAAGCGAATACAACGAGATGCCCTTGTTAGCGCTGTTGTCACCGGAATTATCGGTGAGTTATTTGAACTTCTGATTGTGAATCCTCTCACATTTGACAGAAATAATAATTTTTCAGAAGCAACAAGTTTTAAGATATAAATGTAGAATATAATAGTCAAGCCGATAATTTCTTGTATTAATTTGGAAAGGGGTTAACATTGCAAATCTAAAAAGTAAGCTTAGGACGTGAGGAAGGACACGTACGGGTGAAGAAGAACGCGGAGCCAGTAATTGAGGCCGTTGTACATGGCATCATTGGTACGCTCATTGGTATACATGTATCATTTTTTGTAGTTGGTTGCTGGAAATGAAAATAGTTGCAAAGTAAGATGCTTACGGAATGAAAGGTACTCTAAATTTGATGTGTAAGAAATCAGTGCATTATTAGACTGTAAAAAAAACATATGCTCCAATTACGTCAGTGTTATCCATTGTTTGGTTTTGTAAGTTATAATATTACAAGCATACTTCATACTATGTGTTCCCATCTATATTTTAGCTTTGCATAAAGCGGCGAAGACTTTCAATAACTACTAATCTCAAGTATCTATTAAGCGGTGAATTATTGTTTTTCACATCTTTCAACCTTTTTTTTTTTAAATTTTGGAATGAGAAGACTCACATTACACATTTCTGGACGTTGGCTAAAGATTCCTATTTAATTTCCAGTGATGTTTAATTGCTTTGATTTTTCTTTATGATAACAAAATTTAATTCAAGGAATGACAGCCAAAGCAGTGTCAGATTTGACGGCTTATCGTCCATATCCATCAGATGGCGGCTGTAAATGGTTCGGCACGGCTCCATTTTGTAATGGGCATTGCCAAGCAGAATATGATTACATTAGAAACAGTAATGGACGTTGTAGTAATTGGTGGTTTTCTGGAGTATGCAAACCGGATCCAAGTTTTGGCGAACCATGCAGCACTTTTTTTGGTGGAACTTTCAAAAAACGATTTTGTTGCAAGTAAAAATTTCGGAAATTAAATCCGATAGAATTCGATATCGAAAGAGTGAAGCAGTTAAATATTAGCACATCATTAAATTTATGCCGGAATCACGGAGTTAACTGCCATTTATCACAGAACAGAATTACTCTTGGTATGCATTCTTTTTAGAAGTGATCCATCAGAATGTACATGGAGCGGTCGTTGGATGGGTGCCTTTAGTGCACACAATATTTATTGTCGCTATGATAACCATGGTCATTGTGGTCATCTGGATTGTTCTGTGAATCATTTTACATACCAGGCAATTTTTTCTTATTTTATTCTAATAAATCACCTCTCAAACATTTTTAATATCATTTCTCAGTTTTTTGATTGCTTCTTGTGAAACTTTTGATTTTTTTTTGATTCTTTAAATTGTACAGAACTCGATCGTACATTTGTAAACTGCAATTTTGCTCAAATGCAGAATGCGTAATTTGTTGGAAGTATGAATGTAAAAGACCACTGTAAGATATGATTGATGATAGAATTGTTAACGCTGCAGGCTCAGAATGATACTGATATAGTAGGATATCATTGCGATCAACTTTTTCTCTTTGGTTTGAGAGGTAAAGCAACATGTGGTTATATTGCATGGTTTGATAATGATGGAATACTTGTCGACAGTTGGTACAAGACTAAATAATATACTCCTTTCCCTCAATTATTTTATGTCAGGTGTCGGATGCTAATTATATGCAGTTTATATTAAACTATTGTCATGTAATGATGCAGCTGTCCCTCACACATATTAAAATTTCTTTGTTTTGCGTCCTTCTCAATATTATTTATGACCTCAATTAATGGATTCTTTGTTATCGCTTCTTGTAATTTCCATAATGACCATCTTTGTTATTTTGACGAAATAATTCAATCAATTCCAATTATAGCCTCACTTTACTATTAACGGTGCTCAACTTATAATCCTTTCAAATTCGAACAACATGTGATAGTTTTCAACAGAAAATAAAATGCTTCTTACTGCAGTTAATGACTCATCATCACTTTCAAACTATTCCACATGATCATTGCATGGTTTTATCAATAGTGGGAAAATAAAACTAGCTTGTCAAGTAACCGAAAGACATGTGTACTTCAGAGATACAAAAATAGTTAAAAAATGATCTACATTAAAATTTCTGCTTAAGTTAGCCTCTACCGCAGAGGTCTCTGTGTCACATTTTTGGATGGATATTTGTAATGTCATCTGAGTCTCGTAGTCATCATATTATGTAGGCATATACTGATTCATTACTATTTCCCCCAAACTTTAAACCTGTAGAGAATGAAAAAAAATCAATATTATGACCATGAAATGGGGAAATAATAATTATTTTTTCAACAGAATGAAGTTCTATTAGGGCGACTTCTTGCATTCAAAAAAAGTGGTAGTAACTTTAGTTTGATTACATGAATGCAGAAATTGGACGGAAAAGAGCATTACTTTAAAGTATTGGGCCCATTTTTTTTTCATTTTTTTGTTTCGCTTCAATAATTTCTCTCAAATTAGTCGGTAATTCATCTTCCTACTGTCACTACTGAAGCAAAATCTTTCAGTTGATTGCTTTAATTGCCATCACTCTGTATTTATTGTAAGTATATTTTCTTACTCATAATTGTTATTAACATTACATAAAATTTCGTCCTAATAAGTTACCATGAATATGATTGCAGAAACAACAGTGATAGAGACTAAAAAAATATCCAGAGTATTGATTCTGAACACACAGGATTAATTTTATCATTATCCTCTTATTTTCTACTCTCCAAAGAAATGTAGAAGATATGGTGATTTCAGCTATTATTATTATGTCGAGAGCAAAAAAAAAACTGCTGTCACATAATAGAATTTACAAATCCATATGCACACTGATTATTCATTCCTCTAAGGCACGAAATATTTTCCTTCAATTTTGATCCTTTGATGATTTCTGCTTTACCTCGTATTTGCCGAACACAGAAATTTCCAAATTTATGCTCACTGATCCCACTAAATGGGTTTTTCATATATGAAATAGAAAATATCATTCCATATGAAATCATTCCCGTTCTATAACGATATTTTGGAACTTTATCAACTCAATGGTTCCTGCAATCCTATTCTTATACTATGAGTTTCATCGCCAAGAATTACTTTGTTAGTAAATATAATAGCCCATCTTTTAGTGTGGTAGTGCCGAACAAAATAAACAGTGGTTTCAAGTTGGTAGTAAAAGTACAACTAAGTAATCAGAAATTGACTTAAGCGTTTGCCTTTCTTCCCCTCATCAAGGTGACGCCACAAAATCTATCACTCACTGTTACAGTAACTTTATTCTTTGCCTATTATCATTAACGGCAATTAATTTAGCCAAACTGTTATGTGTCTTGCTTCATATTAGTTTACCTATATTTGACGCTACAAATTATAAGACAGAAAGCTGAGGGATTACGGTACTGAAGACAATATTAATTGTGTTATCGTGTATCTGCATTATTCTTCAGTTTTAATACAACTTTTGAAAGGAAAGAAAGAATCAAATACATTAGGATGAATGGACTGATGTGAGAGTGTAAAGTCATGGAAATTGAGCCCCTTGAGACTTGAGTGAGAGTAAAAACTAGAAGTGCTTGAAAATAAGCAAGTATAAAGACACCTTTTTCTGTTCATTTCAAAATTTCCTTGTGCTTAAAATTACACAGTTTACAGCTTTGAAAATTTCCAGTATTAAGAATAGCAAAAAAGTCTAATAAAATTCACGAAATATTAAATGATTAATGGTAATGATTGTACTCCATTATAATAAGGGAACATGTGAAATTTGCACGTAGATTGAGAATTATACTGATTTCACGATCTCGTAGCTTTATCCCATTATTTCGTATCACTAGGCAATTCAAAATTAAATCTCGCTAAATGTGACATTATATCATTCTAAATTAAATTTGACCAAACCACCCCCATTCAAATCATTCCATTTCAGTGACTCTCGCATACAGCTTTTAATTACGCCTTCACATGCTGACCATCTGTCATTTTTTAATTTCTGGCCATTAATATTTTCACTTACAACACAAAAATTACTTCTTTAATGATGACGTACTCAGTAAATTATTTATATCATTTTTTGCAACTGCTCATCACCCCCAACCTAGCATCGCCTTTTTTCAGTAATTAATGCCAAACTTTTTTAGCACTCATCTGCTGTAAGTCAGTGAAAGTAAAACAAATATGTTATACTAATTACGGGCTCTTTTTGCAAAATAATTTATTTAAAAGTATTGCGGCAACTTACTTTCTTCAGTTGTATCTGAATGACCCTTATATTAACATGAAAGATTTTTTAAATTGAATAAATGATTGCTTATCACAATGAGCATTGTTTATCGTATTCAATTGCCATGATTATCATGTCTATCAAATAAATTAGGGTAGCCATTGTGACCAGTTGAAACTCAATGGAGATACTAGATGCATAGCAAGTATATTTGATGCTTATCAAATTTTCTGTTAAATTCATTGTGTTGCTTTCTTGATCAAGCTCTCAGAAACTTTCTGCTTGATATCTTTCTCAAGACACCTTGAGTATATTGTATCTAAAGTTGCCAAAGTCATTTTAAAATTGAGATATATATCCATACGATTCAATGACATGCATACCATTCACCGAAAAATATTTTTCAAATGGTCACAGGGAAGATAGCTTACGTGTTTATTCAGATTAATAAGTTTCAATAAAGTAACCATGTGTGTGGTTTCAATGAGTCACGTTAAACAAAAGTGATGACATTCATTTAGCTCCCTGTTTTCGAAATAACTACATACAAAATCCGTAGTTATTGTTTTTATAATATTCAATTAGCCAATCTTTCAGATTCTGTCTTTTGAAATAGAAAAATTTTTTATGACAGATCAAATATCTTTACTTCTGTCCCTGATATATGTATTTCTTCTTTTTACTATCAAAAATTTTAGGAAAAGAAGTCTGTTTCATTCATAGCCTTCACAAGTCACCATCGCAATTATTTAGCTAATAAAATTCAATTTCTATTAACAAAGTGAGCCCTTTTTTCCCCTTTCTCATTCAAATAGTAAGAAGAAAATTATCCGTCAGAATATACCAAGATAAGACAAGCTAACTACTCATTAAGTCAGACAGAATTCTGAGTTCATTTGAAACGGATAAAGCGGCTGAGAAAATGGACGATGTACAGGTGAAAATATGTTAGTGTGGTAAATGTTAATTCCCTTGTTGAGTGAAGTAAGCAGTTCAATTTGCACTGAACTACATGCAAGAAATATTTCTAATTTATTTATAGTAATTATATTTATAATAATAATGCCCATATTATTATTGTATATTATTATTTATTGTTTATTATTATTATTATTAAATATTATTATCATCATTATTATTGCCATTGTTATTATTGTTATTAATTGTTATTGTTACTATCATCATATACAGTACTGCACTGTTAAATAATGGAAGTAGCAGTGGTATGAAAATCATTATCATTATTGTTAGTTTATCATTTCAATCGTTTATAATCATTCAAGATCGTCTTTTGTCGCCTAGCATTAGCTTTTATTGATTTTATTCGCTAGCCTTATGTACATACATGCGTGTAACTAGCTTATTTATTCGTTTTGCTTTTATGCAAAATTAGTTTCAATATCACACTTCGACATTTCATCTGTTGCACATGGCAAGCAACGTTACGTTTTTTAAATATTTTATGATCGTGTCTCAACTTTCAAGTTTTATTCAACTTTCATTCCCAATGCCTCAGTGGACCAATTTGAGAAATGCATCTACAGATAGTGTTTTGTTTCTCCAATGCTTTACTGCGTTGCATGATTGATACCCTTGCAAGTTTCAAGTACTATAGCATTGATGGAATAGAGGTTTGCTACGAAATATTTCCAGCAAAATAACTTTTCAACAGCTTGAAGAATTTTTCTCATTACATAGTAACCTTTCTTGAGTTTCGCAAAATAATTATAATTTTTTGCCTTTACTGATTCAGATTGCATATAATTTATCATATTTGGTTCCATTTACATTGAAATTATAAAGTTCTTTCGACTTTGTAAGAAACTTGCTGCATTTTGACATATTTTGCATAATTATATAAAATCAATAGCAAACTTATAAGACACACCGGAAACTAATTATGCGTGAATGAGATGTAGCTGAAATTGCTTTGAAAAAAAAAACAACCAAAATTTATGTAATTTACTTTAATTTCTTCCTCTCCAATTATTTTAACTTCCTCTATTCTGATTATCGAAATAATGCTAAGAACCTCTGACATATTGCAATATTCCATTTCAGATTGGGGAATGAAGGCTGTTGAAAATAAAAATGACTACGCTAAGTTATAATTTTTTGTAGACAAAGTGAAGTATTACTATGTAGAAGGGAATAGCAGCCTGTCATTGTTTATACTCTGTTACGTCATTATAATTTTAGTAGGCAGTAATTTTGTAGAAAATAAGTAGTGTTCGATCGATGTTTCAACATTTATCAGTAAACGTACAGTTTTAAGTAACAGCTAATAATTAACAATATAAATGAGTTTCTGACAGGTAAAGCATTGGTGAGTCGAAGAAGAATTGCGAAATATGTCTGTAGAAGACGCAGGTGGTCAGCAATGCAAATAATAAAGATACAATGCTAAGTGGGAAGAACGAAGAATCGTCATATATGAAACGAACGCGGGCTATTTCTTTTGGCAATGAATTGGTTAGTAAATCGCAGACAGCCTCAAGTAGTAGTGAGCACAGCAAATGGCTTGCTGAGTCGCAGTCTCGATTTCGCAACCGGTCAACTCGAAATCGACTGATTGCATTTGAAAAAAGCGCCCTTAATTTTGAATTGTTCATCAACAAAAGGTTCGTGTTTCATTAAGTTTCTTGTCCATATCTTATCACATATCGTAAATTTACTTTAAATAGTATGATTATTGCATACAGTGACAGATAGATACTTCACTTAGTTTTCTTATTGACAATATTTGAACTAATTCATTTTTTTCAACTTGAAAGGTGAAATTAGAAACTTTTCTGCACCGTATCTAATAGAAATAAACTACATTTAATAATTGAGTAAATGAAAAAAAGTTTCACTAATCAAGTCATTTTGGGTTGATGAGAACAAAATCATACTAAATTGAAATATATATAACAGTATTTTCAACCCTATAAATTTAATCTTGAAATCAGTTGAGCAATATCATATGCACTTTGAAAATATTGCACAAAGTTGTGTTGTACCTTCCTGTTGGTTTATGAAAAACAACATGTTGGTTACGAGGAAGTTTATGATTAAGTATAAAATGGTGGATTCAGAAAAGGAATGACTAAGCAGTTGAGCTACTGATTTTGGATTATGAACAAAATCATCCAAAATCATAGATTGTAGAAAATTCGCAAGATCTTTCGATCTAGAAACAGATCGATTATTGTGATCTCACGATATGTTTACTTTAAAGACGAAACACAAGCATTCTTTGAAGTGTTTTGCATTTCGTGGTTTAATATATCATGAAGTTTTTACTTGATAATCTGACCAAAAGTAAGAATTCGGAATATAGTGGGTAGAGTTAAAACAAAAAATCGGTTTCATGATGTTGAGATGAGTTTCAGAAAACTGTTTTTCACTATTCTAATATCTAGTTGTAAATGAGCTCCAAGTTTCAAGATTCCCAGATTTTAAAGGTAACTTTGAGCACTGATTCCCTTAGATGGGAAAAATGGTCATTAGATTTTTTCATATTCACCATTTTTAGATTCTGTCTCTCTAAACAATGATTATGGAGAAAGTGAAAACAAAAAAATTTAATTTAAAATGGATTTGAAAATTTTTTATTTGTTCTCATATGACTGTGATTAAGTATAAAATGGTGTACTCAGAGAGGGAATGACCAAGCAGTTGAGCTATTCATATCGTAAAGCTTTTGCTCTAAAAACATACTTGCCGAAAACCATCTTACATTTTAACTGGATTTCTTTGATAAGAATAGTCTAAGACAATTAATTAATGGAAATAATTGTTGATGCAACGTTTATCTCTATTGAAGCACTTCAGTCTTAGAACTGATAGAAACCTTTAATATTCTCTCATTCTTATCAGCGTGATCAGATGACCTTTTTTTTCTTCGAAAAAGAATGCTTTTTTTACTGTAATGATCGCCTCTAGATTCCTTTAATGGATTAAGACATCTTTGAATTTGGCCACGCTTTATTAACACTTAGGTTTCTCGGTTGAAAATGCAGTAGAATGGAGTAAAAGGAACAGTGCATTAATTCATGTTTCAAATTCATCAAACAAATGATCGAAATAACGAACGTCACGAAAGTGCAACCGTACATTTTCGTGAAAATATCAACTTTTCAATTGCATCTCGAAGATACAGAAATTTCTAAATTCATCACTTTTGCTAAACAAATATGATACGAAGAATTATTTACGTAATTACATCGTCTTTGCAACTCTTCAAGCATCCATTTTTTAATGAAAACACTTATTAGGGATTACGAAAGATACAGCATTTTGAGGAGATTAAGCTTTCTAGTTGTCTCTCAATGGCTGGATTAAAGATGCATAGCCTATAATCTTTGTTGCATCAAAGCCCATTGTAGCAAAGAAAATGTGAATATGAAAATGTGATATTACTGCTCGTCAGCTTATTTTAGCTTTAATTAAGGAAACTGAGTGATAAGACTAAACAGATGTAGATGAGGCTGCTAAGATAAGCAGAACTGGCAGAGTTCTTAAATTATTACTGCTGCCGATCAGTGGAGCATAGAAAGAATTTAACTGAGTTGACAAGTTCATTTTTTCACCTTTTACAGTCTTATTTTCAGACAAAATTGTGTTTGCTTCAAAAATGAACTGAGCAACTGATTGATTTCGTCTAACAGTACGACAACAAAGAAACCTTTAATAACAGTAATATTAATTTTTCAAAACAGCTTAAAGCCTTGCAAGTAAATAAATCCATTTATATAATATGTGGCACACAGAAAAAGAGCTACACGTGCATATTAAATAAGGAAACAAGCCTTTAGGTCTGGCTCTCGTGCACTGTTGTCGTTTCGTGGATTGGCTGCAAGGAGAGGGAGGGCAGAATGGATTGTGGAAAAGAAATGTGAAGCGTACTGAACAAAACACCTCGAGTCTAAAGTGAGCAAGTAATTGTCAGCTTTAGCAAGAAAACTTTGGAAGCAGTCTCTTGACGACTCTCGCTGCACTCGCTTGTGTATTTTGCAGATTTGACTTAAATTACTCTCCTGCATACGTATTTGTGTATATTTCTACATCCATGTACACCTATATACTCTTTCTTTGCTCCTCCATCAATATGTATAAGTTCGAATCAATTTTGCTTTAATTTGCATGGCTTGCAGAAAACATAATGTATGGCTTGCTCACTGAAGTTACACGGAAGTTGACTTCATCGGTAACGTGATCAGTACTAACTGAGTTCCGTAAATGATCTATATTGTGATAGCAGTCATCCTTGACTACTCTCCCCTTCTCTTACTTCACTAATACTCGTACAGCAAAATGCAGAAAGACTTCCTGCGGGACTTATTTAACTTTATGATAGCGGGGAACTATGTGTGAAAAAAACCTAATCCGACATTCTTTTTAAAGTTTGCCTGGCATTTCTATGCCTACCATTTTCATTCTTTTTGACCTTTTTTTCTACACATTCTTTTTTAACCTTTTCCCCCATTTCTCGTTTCCTTTTATCAGTGAATGTTGTTAATTCTATCCTTATTATCTCTGTAATAATTTCTTTTTAATAGAAGCTTTTCAGGAAAATTAACAGATGAAAAGTGCATTATTTAGTAATTGTTTACTTACCTAGCGTCACTTAACACCTGGGAATCAACTTCAACTCCTTGTGTGTAATCGTAGTTTTCGCGGCTTTGCTAACTTCTTATACTTAAATTAATGTATCAATTTCCTTATACTTATTGACATACTAGTTTCATTTACACTTTTCTATACATAGTGATTCAGTTACGTTTCACTCTATAACTTTCATGGATTCAAGTATACTAAAATCACCGTAGTATTTTTTATATGTAATAATACTACAGTGATTTATTTATCCTTCTACACAAACTTTTTTTAGAGTTGAGGTGATTTTAAAAATTCAGCTATTTTCGTCGTTTAATAATTTTTCTTATTATGTTATGGAAGCGAAAAATTGATACTAAATATGACTATTGAAACTATTAAGTCGAATAATAGTACTATCAAAAATCACAAATTTGCACTGCATACAAGGACTGCTTGTAATATTTCTCAAGAATATTGTGGAGAAATCAAGAATAAGTTCTCTCTGACTCGCATATATTAAAATCGTAAGTTAGTTTAGTATATTTACTTACTAACAAATGGTGAATAGTTGTGTACAAAAATCTTATAAATTATTTATTTATTCTTTGTGCCGGGAAAATATCATTCTCAATTTAGTAATAATGGTCTAAAGCGGTTCAGAAATTGAGACATTGTGGTGATGTGCATGGTGCAGGCAAAAAACAATTCGTGATAATAAAAAATAAACTTGTTGGTCTTGAGCTAATTTAACAATTCGTTTTTCATTCATTACGAAATTCAATAAACCTTCAGGATTTGGAAATTTGGTGTTCTAAAGAATTTTCAAAATTTCACTTTTGCATTTTCTTATCCTATCTTTTTCTGTCATCTGCAATAGTTGAAGAGGTTTTTTAATTTCTTTATTTTTCTATCATTATTATTATTATTATTATTATCATTATTTCTGATAGACTAATTAGTTCCAAAAATCTTTTTCAAGGTCATTCTTCGCTTTTATTTCATTCCAATTAACAAGTAACTTTTCTCCATTCTACAGCATTTATTATATTTCGGAAATCGTTATAAAATTTTGCTCAAAATTTCTACAGTACATGAAATCCAGCCGATGGATGGTGTATCACAACGTAATAAATTAACAGAACGAGTGCGTAATGTACATGAATGGGCTGGAAGACAGTTCCATCGAGCTTCAGAATTTATTCGTTCTGCATCGCTTTCAGCAGCGTTAACACCAGTTGAAGTGTTTGAACAGTGAGTATGTTCAACTATTTTAATCGGGTTTTTTAATCCATGGAAATAATGAGTCATAACGACCATTAATATATGATCAAAGTTAATACATTACATGAATATTTATTTATTTCTCAAGAATTTGGAATCTGTTATGAATGCAGTCTACAGTAAAATAACATTCACTGCAATATAAATGTAAAGAAAAAACACTATCGATGTAATGAACTGAAATAAGAATTTCTTTAGACGCAATGTCTGCGCATTCAAAACAGAGAAGTAATCAAAATTTACCTTTCGTAAAGTGAGTCTTGACTACAACCATTAGAATTAAAGTGAATTATTGGGAATATAATTGTGAGTTTTCTCGTCGTTTATTTCATGGGATATGAATTATTCAGAATTTGAAAGGAGTTATGTAGAATCTTGAATATCTTTGTTTCTGCTAAATAAATAGGCAATTGAATCTTTTATTCAGTTAAGCAGTTTCATATGAATTGATTTTTTTGGACTTTTTTGAATAAACCTCAGCAACTCACCAATTACTCTGATTGATGAGTTCAACTCTCACGCTTATTTCTGCTATTTTTGCTTGAACAATAATCTGGCAAGTCGTTAAATATGCTAATTACTAATGATAATTTTTTTTTTCAAAAAGTTATTAGAATAAAGTTGGCAAACTTTATTCTACTACCAAAGGAATTTCGCACTTTTTTTTCAAAAAAAGGTGGCGTTTGTTTTTGCAAAATTTTCGTCTTTTAAGTATTACTGTAAAATTTATTAATTTTATCGTAATATTTTTAGATTTTTAACACTTCAAGTTTATACTAAAATTATCATTGGTCAAACATGCAATTGAACTATATCTTCTATCCTCGATGATAAAACTTTTTGTAGCAGAAGGGTTTCTGTCCGTACTCCAGATAGAAATGAAATAGAATTTAATAACAAACTAAAATTAAACAAGTAGTCTACATTTGTTCATCATTATTGAAAATTTTGATCAATGAAGAAATTTAAAATAATTTGCACTTGATTATTTATATTCAATTCTTGATTGCATAAAATCAAAAAAAAATCTTCCAGCTTTATCAATTAGCTTATCAGTATTCTACCCACCTAAATCAAAAATAATCCAAGGACTGGAAACCTACTACTAAATATTTTCCGAAATCACTTTGTAATATTCGTGAGTTCGTCATCGTTATTACCAAGTTACCAGGAATCCATTATTTCTCACTATGATAATTTCATAGCTTTGTTTATAAGTAATACCAGGCAAACGTGCTGCAAACCATTTTTCTATTCGATTTCTGCGCATTTAAAACAGGAAAGTGATCAAAATTTATCTTGCGTGAAAGTGAGTCGAGATTAAAATTATTAGAATTGGAGTAAATTATTAAGAATTCGATTAGATTATTGTATAGTTTTCGCTTCATCTACTTTATTCACTCTAAAAAGCTATGCTGGCGATTACACTTACTTATTAAAGATTCACTGTCTTAAAAATGACATATTTCTGTGATGGATTAATATGGTCGTAAACAAATAGAAAAAGATTATTGGCGGTATTTGTAAATGACAAAAATCGTAAGAAAGAGACATGTCAAAAGCTAAATAATCAATTTCGACTGCATCTAGAATTAAGAAATTAAAAAAGCTGAAATTTTGAAGGGGGTTGAGCAAATTCGTTGATGCGAAATTTATAGGGTGCAAGCGTCTGATGGATACTTCTTCGAACAGTTTGGAGTCAGTACCACCACAATGTCTTCAGTACTTGAAAGTGTTGCAACGGGTGACGATGAAGAGCAATTAAATAATTTTAAAGTCTACAGCGATATTCAAGTATATGAAGTAAAATTTTCTTCTGTGCTTGATGTTAATTTTCACTTCCTTTCTTTCTAAAAAGAAACTGCAAACTTTTTGTGATGATATGAATGCTTGATGTTATGATTTTTCATAATTTTTGTCTAAGAATTTTAAAAACTCTTGGTTCTTACATGTATCGATGACAGCTTTAGAATATCAGTTTCGATATTGACACTGCTTAATTACTTATTCTCCAGCATAAAAAATTAAACTCTCTGCTCTCTCCAAGTGTTCATTTGGGTTTAATTAAATTGTAGCAGGTGCTTTGATTGGATGCAAAATTATGAGAGGAAAAAATTATTTTTTTCCAAATTTAATTTAATTTCATTGTTTTATGTGAATTGTTTTCATTCAAATTTTTGCTTATCTGTATTGTTAGGATTTGTATGTGGAAGCTTTATACACTATTGTCCACAAGGTTGGGAAATGTCAAACTGTGCCTGATGAACAGCTTTTATCATATGTTCAAGAGGCATTTGAGATGGATGATATTCGACATCAGCAACTTCTTTTACGAGCTCAAGAAGAGAAGGTTGTCAACTTCGTCATATTATTTATTTTATATGGCAGTTATTATCGAGGAATTGCTTGTTTTCTACGAATATATTGAAATAATCATTAAGGACCTTTTTTTTCCAATGCATTCTCTCATCAGCGATAAGCAAATCAGCTTTTTCCTCCATCTATAAATATTCTTTTTGGTAGAGATTACGAACATCAAGGATTCTTTCATAAAAAGTATCAGTAGTGAATTTACTACAAATATAAGAATTTTTTCATAGACAAATTTCAGCCTCCAGTATTTCTGCTGAATGTTCTATTATTAGAAGCACGTGATCTGATTGCAAAGGATGTAAATGGTAGTCTCATTTCCTTGCAATTCAATGTAATTAATAATAGGTATCAGAATTAGGAAATTGGAAGTTGCAAGTTTTATTTAATCCATTTTATAGACTTGTACTGACATAAGAAATTTCATGTAGCAAATATGCTGGTAAATTAATGAAATATTTTCAATTTTACATAAAAGCAAATAAAACATAAATGCTTTCTACTTTTGGTTAGAAAATTGTTTTATTCACGAATGACTTTGCTTAGAAAGAAAACATTATTGTATAAAAATGAATCTTCTGAGATATTCAGGATATTTATTTCATATTAACCGAGACTGATTCATTATTAAGTATTGCTATGAGAAGTAGCACTTTCATTATCACTCCTGACTGTTTAATTTCAGGCTTTAGTGATCCGTTTTCAATGATGGGTGTTATACCAAGTATATATCGTAAAATGGGTTCACCTGAGACAGCGGCTGCAGCTAAAGAATTATTTGAGGATGGTGAAGATACAGCGAATTCTGATGTTGATTGTTCAAAATTACCACGGTCAGCTGCTGTTGACAAGGTTATCAGGTTTTGAAATTATATTGTATATTTACTGAGGAAGTTGTTTTTATTCTGAAAAAGAACACGATTGTTTTATTATTAAAATTAATAAATTGTAACAGTCCAACATCCTTTTTTTTTGTAGCGACGGCAATCTGGAAGTCTATTTCAACGTTTTGGTGGTTCGTTTAGACTTGGGGGTGTTGGAAATAGAAAAAAAAAGTATGAAGCTAGATTGATCCCCGCTAAATTGATCAAAGCTTCTTTAGTACAGCGTAAAACTCTAAATCCAAAGTGGAATGAAAAATTTCAATTTATTGTGGATGATGTAAATGCTGATCGTTTTCACATGGATATTTGGTAAGAGTTTTGTGTGCGCAGTTTCATTTGTTTAGGTAAATAGTAAATTTGCTAAAGATATAAAAAATGTTTAAACTGCTTATTATCATATTAAAGTAAATTTTTTGCAGTTTTTATATTTAAGGGATCATGATGACGAAGAGAAATCGGTTATGGATGCTGTCAGTTCATTAAATCATATTTCGGGTCTAAAAGGTCTTGGACGTTATTTTAAAGAAGTTACACAGAGTGCACGTGCTGATAATGATGGTTGCACGGATGACTTTCTTGGATGTGTTACTCTGCAAATTAAAGTAAGGCTTATTGGAATCTTTGGTTTTTTGATAAGAAAAAATAGTTTTTCAATATTTTATTCGCAAAAACAGCAAGGTAGTAGTTTCCAACATACATATTTGTTCAATACTAATAATGGCTATCACTGACTAATTAACAAGATCTAATGAAATTTTCCCATTTTGTATTTGAAATGGAATATCATTATTTTGATAACGTACGTTTCTACATCTTGTCGACTTTAATTAATGATAAAGCTTCCCTGCTGCTATTCTGCAACAATTTTCACAATAAAGAGTTCATTTCAGGACATACCGTCTACTGGTATTGAAAACTGGTTTACTTTAGAGAAACGGTCCGAACGATCTGAAGTTTCTGGACAAGTGAAGCTGAAGGCATAAATTTTGATGCTGCTTTCAATTTTCATTGAAATTAATTTTTCTTCAATTTTCATCTAACTTATTTTTGCAATCAAATTATGATTATCGATGCAGTTTAGTATTCATTTTCAGCTTTGGTTAAGTACAAAAGAAGAAAGGAATGAAAGAAGTGATGATGTTACTACGGATGTAAAGCAGCATGTTGGTTTGATACAGCAGTTTGCAATTCATGAAATCAGGCGTTCGAAAGTGAGTTAAAATAATGTTAAACACATCTGAAATTAAAAATGGATTCATTAAATCAATTTTTTTTCCAAGCGAATATTTATAGAGTTTGCAATCATGGACAAAATTATTGAAAAAAGTTTACTCAGATTATTTTTGATATAAATAGCATGTAGCATATAATTTGAAAAGTTATTCCATAAATATTTAACAATAATTTTACCAGTGAATAATGATGAAGTTCGCGCTTCATACAAAAATTGAAGATAATTTAAATCAACCAATCTTTTTTCAATTCACCTCATATTTCTGAGCATGATCTAGTCAACTACAACGAGATGTAAAATAAATCCGGGAAGTCAGTCAATAGCATATTTTTCAAATTATATAAATTTTGATAACAGATAAAAAGATTAGATTAATCGGTTTACATGACATATCGTTCATAGTTCTCAAAATTTGTTCACGACCCGCAGAAAAATGGTCTGCTCAATCTATCGAGGAAACTAGATTTAACTGACTTATATCACAGCTATATCAGCATTACTCTTACATTTTTACATTTGTATTTTATAAGTTGAAAATCAACTTAAAATTTGCACGTTATAAATCTTAATTTGTAATGAATGAAAGCAGTTGTTTACAATTTTATATCTATAAATAATCAGATACCGGTAGCGGCATTTTCTGGATCTCTACCAGCAACAGCGCACTCAATTCTTCATCAACATGCTATACAAGGAGACTTAATCGAGCTTCATGAAGCTCTTTGGTATGTCAAAATATTGAAATTATGAAATTCCTTTATCACTTAATTTATGTTTCTTGGCGGTTCTTATTTTACATATATCATAATTTATTTTCATTTTTTACCGGTGTTTATTATTACTGAAAAAGTTTCAGTTATTGGCTAGCATACAGTGCAATGTTGCACATTGGCCTTTCATATACCTTGTTAACGACTGTATTGTCGCGTTTGATTGCAAAATGGGAACCACTCATCATTGAAAAGGTGACAATTTTTTTTTCGCAAAAAATTCAAATTTTCTGAAGCCACATAGAAATATTCGAAAGATTCATAAAAAAACTTAAATGTGATTTCAGTTGATAACAAATTTTTCTACTAAATTGCTTGGCTACTAATATCAACTTGTCAGATTTAGCGTTTATTCATTTCAAATCATCGAATTAAGCAGTTGAATTTAAAATAGGAGGATGATGGATGGATAAACTAATCGTTACAATAATGAAGATAAAGATTTTGAGATTAGAACAGAAAAAAATTTCATGAGCTATAATTATACGGTAATCTCATGAACTTATTTGTCGTCAAAAAAGGAATGAAATAATGAGATTTCATAATTTTTGAATCATACTCCAAATTTTACCACTATTAGTGAAGTTAGCTTTTTTGAGGATGAAGAAAATATGTTATGCGATTCGCTAATTACCTTTGATAATCACTGCCGAATAGCTATTATTGATCACAGACGACGATTTCCAGCTAAAAAGCATACTTCAATTGATTTATTAACGAATTTACTTAGGTATTACTTCGTTTGATTCGATAAAATTCGAACAGTCATGAATTTTTTATTGCATCAAAAATATTGCACTATTGACGGTGCTTTTTAGATGTTTCAAATTGATGCGAGAAAGTCAGCTATTTGAAAAATGTTTTCCATGTGAACGGTATTTTAAAGTAACCATTTCGACATTGCTTGAGGTTTATCTTTTTCTTATTAATTTCAACTTTTTCGTACGTTTTATTTGTAATGCAGTCATTTTTAGCACATATATAGTTTTACAGCTTGCTAATCATTAGGCTGTTGATAAAAGCTATAAAAATGATCAGAAAAGAAATCTATGTGTTTTAAGCCAAATTTTTATCTGTTTTTTTCCGTCATAAGTTATATCTAGTGTCATATTTGATCTAGAGATCGGCAGAAAGCTTTTTCAAAGAAGCTCTACAAGACGCCAGAAATGAGGTTATTAATTTTCAAATTCGATAACTAATTTAGCTTATTTTTAGATTCTGTATTTCTATTTCGTCATATAACTGAATCTTTTTCTGTTTAGTACGGTCTTTTTGTATGCTTCATGTCCTTATCACAAAATTTCATGAAAACATAATGAATGTACGGCGACAAAAACAAAATTATTTATTACATTTTCTGACATTCTAAATTTTTGTTCCTAAAACTTGAAACACCCCAATATGGCCGAAATTTTGTTTGCTTAAGTTAATGTCAGAGAATTACAGGTTGATAATAATGATAGAATAGTTATTTATTTCATCCTTAAGCATAAAATTCTTCATTACAGGACGCATGCGTTGAGTTTTTGCGTCTGTTGAATTTTTTAAATTCAGCTTGCTTAATGTTTCCAGCCTATACATCTCTATTCAAAACATTAACTGGTGTTGATTATGCGTCAGTCACTTATGTCCAGTTTAAAAGATTGGTTAGTTCGTTTGATTGCTCTAAACAGCTTTACTTATTTTGACGCATCACTTCGTTTATTTGAATGATTTTAATGGAATTACTATATGTTACTTTTCACTGCATGAAATATTAGTTCACAAAAAAAAACAGCAAGTAAATTTCGATTTAGTGGTTTTGATAACACTCGATTTTTGTCTCTAATTTTTAGATAAACCTAACATTCTTACATTCTCTATATTCATGTTTAAACGAGAAAAGACAATTAAGAAATTTCAGAAAACATAAAATTTCAGCTGAGTGAATATCTCTGTTCAGAACTGATGAGTGAAAATGCGTACGATCTTAAAAGCTTGGTCAGTTTCCATCTATCATTTGAGTTTAAGCAGGCGTATCTGTTCTTGACCAAATGTCACTTTTTTGATTTATTGCTTTTAGCTGATAGAAGCAGTAAAGAAAGATGATGACAACGGAAGATCGTTGGTTTTGTTAATAAAAATTCATCTTGCACTAAATGAATTCAGAATACATCATGATCCAGATCGAAAGTAAATTTTTTCAATAACTAAATTAAAAGTGATCATCTTAGATCAAATTTATTAACAATAAATTGACTTCAGGCTCACTTTTAATTGTAGCTTTTTAACTGAAAAAACAGTGAAGCTATTATCCTTTTCGTATTTATTATTATTTTTTTACTTTGTTACTAGATTAGGAAATGTGCAGTAAAAACCCATTTATTTATTCTGTAGTCGATAATGATATGTACTCTAGTTTTGCCCTCCAAAATTTTACCTTCAACAGAAGGTAAAATGGTCAAATAGTCATGCTGTAATATTGGTTTATAGTGAAATTTTGTGGATTAAATCTTGATCAAACATTATTCAAGATGGTTCATTCGATATTTCATCCTACTTTTGCAGTATTAGTAAATGGTTTAAAGTTTTTGGTACACATGTTTAGAATGCAAGTCAGTCATGCGTTATTAAAGTATCAGTTTTGCACCATTACTTAGGAATGATACGGATGCTGATGATTTGGGTTACATATTTGATAAGGCGATATCGAAATGGGTTGATCTTGTGCGAGTTCGAGCATTTGTTAGAGTAGATCTCGCATGTCAGCTCGATGTTAGCGTATGTTACTGAATCATTGAAATATTTCACAATATACCTCACAAATCTAAAAATTGTTCTCATTTGACTGTTCAATTTTTGTATAGACAAAAATTCTTCAAACTGGTAAAGAGCTGTAATTAACAGTAACAGTGATTAACTATCATCACTTTTAGATACAGGGAACCAATAGCGCAGTGAAACAGACATCATCTTATGTTGATATTTGTCACATGATTGAGAAGGTTTGCAAAGTTTCTTTAATTTTTGCACAAATTTTCATTTATTATTGGTGACTAATCAAACTGACATCAGTAAGCATTAAAGCGTAGAAGTATTACTTAAACTCAGTATTTCCTGCGTCCTATTTTCAAAGATTTATTATGCACTA
Source organism: Thelazia callipaeda (assembly GCA_900618365.1). Lineage (NCBI taxonomy): Eukaryota > Metazoa > Nematoda > Chromadorea > Rhabditida > Thelaziidae > Thelazia > Thelazia callipaeda. The sequence continues at coordinate 83,963 of UYYF01004389.1, forward strand.
AACTTTAATTCATATATTCATATTTTAATAAAATAGAACTGAATAATCCCACTAATATATCGCTAATTTCATTCGTAAAACATATTTTAAAGTACTCAATCGTTTACTATAATAGAATACATCCGCACACATCAAATGTTTGAAAAGATCAGATTTCTTAATTGAAAATCATGAATACTCTTTCTGCTCATAGATCATTTTTACATGGGAACGGATGAGAGTATCAGATATTCGTGCTCGTATTGATTTAACGAGCAAGATTATACAAAGTATCTGTAAAATTGCTGAATACTATGTTGATCATATATTTGTACACCTAGCATGCGATGGATTTTGTAGCGATTTACAAGAATTTTTACCAACTGCATTGCTTAATATGGTTTGAACATTTTGTTTAATTCATTTACAAAATGAAATTTCTGAACTTTCCAAAATTAAAATTTTTTGAGTAGTTATAGAATAGTAAAAAAATGTTTATTTGTATTTGTTTGTACTATTCTATTATTTAAAGTGATTTAATAATCTAATTTATAGTTTTGCTGTGCAATCAACAATGCAGAACAAGCACGACGTGGTTTAATGATTCATAGCAAATTACGTCTTGATGATCTCAATACTTTGCAGTATAAACTTTCTGGGGTAATATGCTAGAGGCGAACATTTTGTAATCGAATTACAGAACTCATATGTGTTTGTCGTAAAAATTCAGATTTAAAAAGAATTTGCAAAAGAAAAAATTACGCCTTATTTTTATTTTGTATTCAAATAATTTACTACATATGAATTTCTCCATTTCAACTGCTCCTGGATTCTAGTCAAATTCCGACTGGAGGCAAAAAATTGAGCATGAACTTGACGAATGTGACCACTACATAAGTACACAAATAGCTGCAACAATTCAACGTTTCACAAAACGGCTTGATAAACAATTCAAAAAGCATGTTTTTCATTTAGCTTGGAGTCCTTCTGCTTGTCCTATTGAAACTGCCATTAAACCGCTTACCGACATGGTTAGTCTCTTATTTGACAGTTTTAAAATAGTGTATTGCAAAAGAAGCGTAGCATTGATATTTTTCAAAAGCTCTTTTGCATATTTAATTAATAGTCAGTCAAATATGGTCAGCAAAAATTAAGTAAATATTAACTACAGTGAAATAAATAACTCTTTCACCAGTGAAATGAATTATTCTTTTCTTTCGCATTAAAATTTCATGCAGTCATAATTTTCAGTTGGACTCTGAGCTCACTTCATTGCATCGGGCATTACTTCATAAAAATTTCACAAGAGTAATGCTGAGTCAATTTAATGCTATTGTACCTCTCTTACAAGGATGTGTGAATGAAAATCCTGGCGTAAGTGCAGGAAGCAAATTTCAATTATTCCTTATTTTTTCTTCCGAAACAAGAATAATCGAGATATTTTTTAATAATATTGCTTAGGAAACTAAAACATTTGTCGTTATGATTAAAGTTAATTGAAAGCACTTATGTAAATAATGCAACTGCTAATTCATTACTAAGTTTATGCTTATATAGACTTATTTTCTACATTTTTTTGTTCAAGTCATGATGATGTAATGTGAACGCATCTTGCATGACATGACTTCATACTATTCCGTTAAATAAAGTTTAGCCGTATGATAATGGAATAAATGGGGTGAAGAAATTAAACTTTGACTGGACTTGAAGTTAGGACTAAATTGCAGATATTAGTTGGCTTTGATGGCTGAGACTAAAGTAATTTTATCATTTTATCTCCTAACTTATGTTGATTCTGAGCTGATCTTTTTAAGACCAGCTTTCTTGAAAAACTTGAAGACTTAAATTCTGGACATATAGTTCTTAAAAATGTTCCAGTGCCTTTTTTTCTATATATTACTGCAGTTAGATACAGTCTTTTATCAACGATTATCTGATGCCATAACAATTCTGGTTGATTTTTTCCATGCAAATGGTAAAGGTATACCAATGGAAACATTCGAGCGCTTTTCTGATTATCAGGTACTTTTAGTAGAACGGCATATGAATCGTGATTTTAACCGTTTATTCGAAAGTTTCTATCATAATTTATTTCCAGAATTTAGTATCGGCTTTAACCATGAATCAGTCTGCAACATCACATTTAATTGAACAGTATTATCATTCTTTACTAAAAGAACAGGTGAGTTGGCACTATACTTTTTTTCATATCATAAATTGGATAATTTTTGAAAAAACTACTGTCTGGAATGTTTTTAGAAACTAGTAACTAGTGACTAGTTATCTTGAAGAATCTTATCATTGTTTAAGTTGTTAAGTTTAAGCATAAGACTGTCATAAAAATCATGAAGTATCTAAAATTAATGCTTATTATTCTACGACTATAAGCTGCTTAGAACGAAGCTACTGAATGCAAATATGGAATATTGAACGTTCGAGCATATTACAATAACAATTCGCAGACGCTGGTAGTCGATGGTAAGTTTATTAAACTTGATATGATTCTTAACGACTAAATTATATTTTTATTCTTGCAAGGACTATTAATTAATGTACTAGAGTTGAGTGAATGAGTCAGCAAAAAGTTACAGTTATCTTCTGAAAATTTTTTAGTCTTGGGAGCAAAGCAAGTTATACCATTAGATACTAATGGACTGAGCGATCCGTTCGTTATCATTGAACTCGTTCCTCGCATATATTATCGTCAGAAACCTGTAATGAAAACTCGCATTGTTAGCAGAAGCCTCAATCCAATTTTCGATGAAACATTTGAATTGTAAGTTTATAAACAAGTTCTGTTTTTTTTAGTAGCTTATTTGCAAACTGTGAAATAGCTCTTTGTCCCCGCCCTGTTCATTCACTTTAAAATTAAAATTCGACTAACTGTTAAGTTAGTGAAGTAGACGTACGCTCTGAAATCGCAAATATCTATTTCTTTACTGTAAACTGAAATACCACTCCTTTATATGCTTGACTATTTTAAAATTTATTCTACCTAAGCTTCTACTGAAACTGCTGCAACAGTTTACTTCATATCAGTCGGCTGCCTACAGATTTTATGAAGTAGGCAGAGTATATTTTGGACTACTTCATAAGAAAAATGTCTTGTGTGGAGCATGTAAATCTGTAAAATTGTTGTCAATGCAATCATGTTTTAGTCATATTTCAAGTAAAGTACCACAGTGTGCTATGGTGCATTTTATTGTGATGGATCATGACTTTTTGCGATCAAACGACTTTGCTGGTGAAGCATTCTTAGATCTCGCTGATGTTCCAGGCATAAATACCAATGTTGGTTCTGCACTTCGACAATTCAATCTAATTCTCATACATCCTTCAAGGAAAGGCAAGTTACTTTTGTTGATTTACACATAATAAATAAAACAGGTATCGGATTCAAAGGCATGCCACCAAACGCATTTACGATATAGCTAATATTCAATAAGGACAATTGGAAAAATGACCCAATCGTATGCGATTCTAAATGAATTTTTGTTTCAGAAAATGCAGCTACTGCGGTTTTAATGAGCCGAAAGGAGGATAAGGATGCGCAAGAATTTGTGCGAACACTTAATAAATGGTATTAGTTTCATCTAACAAACTGTGATTGACAGACACGATCTCACTCAAACAAAAAAAATTATTTTTTTAAATTCTAGAAATTCGTTAATTCCTTAATTTTTTCATTCACGACATGACTTCACGTCAGGTTAGCAGAGAACAAAAAAGGAAATTTACAATTTGTAATCTGTATACGTCTCAATTACTGCACATTTTTTAATGCTAATAAATGAGTAATCTCAGAACATTTGTGTAAACAATGTATCCAATATTGTAAGAGAATTAAATTCTCTGAATACTAAAAGTCGAATAATCGCATTGCCACAAACATATTCAGAATACCAGTAAGAAAAAGTATGAGAAAAGACATTCTTATGTCACAAAATCAACACAAACAAGTCTTTTGAGATTCAGGCAAGGATCTTATTTAAAGTATTAATAAATGATTATTTAATGTAAATAATTTGAAAATGACACTTTTACCAGTAATTAAATCTAATCATGGACATGCCATGACTTCAAGGAGAGTTCGGGTATTCATGAGATTCCTTTCAAGAGCAACAATTTAAATACTGGAGAGAGCTTTAAAGACTCGTGTATTCGCAAAATTCATTTCATAATGACGTAAAATATAATTGCAGACCTGTATAAAGATGAATTTGTTCCTTTCTAACGCGATTTTGAGAAAAAAGTATACCAATATTTTGAAACTGTTTAGTTTCTTACGTTTCTTGTTTTATCCGATGATGAGGAAGCAAAAATAAAATAATTTCGGATAAACAATACTAAATCTCCAAATAAATGATTTATAGAGCTTTATATGACCCGAAAAGAAGAGGCAAAATAATAACTTGGAAAAATGAAAAAAAAACTATGATAATGATCAGTTGTTGTTGTGTTACGGCAACAGCAGTTCTATTTTCTATGCGTTCTTCCAAACGTTGCAAAAAATGTACTGAACGATCCAAAGTTTCCTTCAATTAGGCACAAGAATGTATATATAAGCTAATTGCAGATATAAATCATAAATACTAAGTTGCCGTCGAAGCAAAAAAGTAAAACAAAATATCTGTCTGCTGTAAATGATGTTTTAAAAAGTCCAACTGCCTGAGATTAAGAATGCAGAAAATTAATCTCACCTGTATTTGTTGTAAGCGAGCACAGTCCTGTGAACTGAGTGATCCTTTTTTCAAGCGTTGTCGTTTACCTAGAAAAATTTTTGTTCAATCTAGGGGATAAATTAATCAGTTTCAACATTTAGTTGATGGTAACCTACGTCTCAATAGAGTAGGATTAAGCTTCAAGCTAGCTAAACAAAAACAATTCACTCTAACGTTCTTGCTGCTCACGAAATCTCTTGATTAGTTCAATAATGCTACTTTCAGATATAAATTGATCACAAAGTTCATTCAATTTGATGAAGATAACATACTTCTCAGCGAATCGGAATCATCAGATTGCTCTTGCTGCACTGAAGTAGAGCTTGAAGGCGATGCAGACCGTTCTTTAGTGCCATGTTTAGTTTTCGTTCGTATGACATATTCATGCTCAACTTGACGAATATCATCATTTTCATCCCACGGTTGGTAACTAAACAAAGACTTCTTAAAAAAGGGATTGTGTGAAACTAACACTGAACAGTTTTCGAATTAATGGAACCAAAGTATAACAAGTTTAAGGACAAGTATATCTAAAGCATTTTCAAATAGCGAAGCCTGCTTTTATTTATATCCATATGATTATAGTGTTGAAATGTGTAAACTTTTTACAAATAGCAGTAAAGACTGCAATTTTTCTATTTGCACACATATTCAATTTATGACTACATAATAACTCTTCCGTTCATAAATTTAAAATTGAGTGCAAACAAACAAATAAACTAACTAACTCGGCATATATATATTCGTAATTTTTTAACAACGGATCTTGTTTAAACCAGCGAGGTTTGTAGTGTGCACTTAATTTTGCACGAGCACGTTGTTCATCTTCTAATTTGCTTTTTTCTGCTGTTGCAGCCTTCTGATCATCTAGAATGATCGCGTCAGTCACTTTTGACCACAGCCTAGATCATGGAGTTTGTAAGTTTTTAATTCAATAGAAGAGCTAGAGAAAGCTGAATTAAAATTTCAATAGCCTTTGAAAATTCAAGTAAAACATAAACTGATTAATTTATACAAAATGTACTTCTTGGATTCCCATTTACTCTGCTCCGTCAAAGGAATTTCGTAACGTTTAAGTCGTTTTGCTATTTCGGCAGGTGTCGGTGCCCATAGAAGTGTTTTTACATCCTGAATGACCCCCTTGAAAACTAGATTTCAAGAGAAACAGTTTGAGACAACAAATATAAAGGCATGGTTTTAAATATATATGACTTATTAATGTTTGTCTAATTATTCATCAGAGATGAGAAGATTGTAACACTTCTAAGAAGCTGATAGGAGAATGTTATGAGTTCAAAATACTACAACACGCTGACTTAAAACTCGTCATGTACTAAATACTATCTCTGAACCTGAATATAAAAGAAACAAGATTTTGATTGATGATAAATTAATTCCAAGCATAATTTCAGTGAAAAATACCAACTCATCAGTAAAATTAGTTTTATTCGATGAACTTAACCTTCTCAACAATGAAGATTTCGCCGTCCCATGTTCCTTCAATATGGGCTACTGATTCTTTTCCGTACCTAATATCACCGAAAATAGAATTTACCATCCCTCCGATGAAAGGCTTTAATTTAAAATTAAGTTCACAAACATAATTTGTTCGATTACATTCTATTCTCACCTGAAAGTAAAAATATATCCAGATAACATTAAAATCGAATAATTTTTACAGCCTTAAAAATAGAGCGAAGCAGAAAAAAAAATCTGAACACACTTTTTTTGTGTATGACATAAACTTCAAACTCCTTGAAATCCACAAATTCAGAAATTAAATAAGAAAATTAAGACCACAAATGTAAAAATGTTAACCTGACCACCATACTCCATTGACAGTGAGCCAATCATTAAACCTTTACAATTGGCATATGGTAAAGTAGCACTATAAGTTTCTTCCAGTTGTAGCAAAGTTATTCGAACATCACCGATCATCATGGCTGATAAACTGTTTCCGTAATATTTGCTCTTCGCTAGCACAGTACCAGCTACATTGAAACCTGCTTTCCGATTTGTAAGAAAAAGAGCCGAAACTGGTGGATGATGAGAGACCTAATACAATAATATTTAATTCAAAAGATCACTTTCTAGCAAACATGAGATAAAAAATGTAATTTGATCCCATGTCAGCTTTGGAATGAAATAAACATGTATACAAGAAAATTGATAAAATGATAGTCGCAGCTAGATTAAATTTATAATACACACACACACCTCATCTATGCACTATTCAAGTATAAGGAAATGAATAACTGTGAACAATATTTGAACAAGTAAAACAATTCACCATAAAAATTATAGTGTGAACAAGAAAAAAGATTTTAACAGGTTAAGAATTCACTACAATAACTATAGTATCAAAAAAAAGCCAGTGAAAACTTGGTGTGGTCAGAAACCTGTTCTGCAATATAATAAGATGTTGAATTATCAGGGTGCTCCCATTTACATCGAAATGTTTCACCTAGAATAGGATTGTACGGCTTTTTCAAACCTTTAGGTTTCTTGTAAAATCCACTCAAATAAAACTTTATTATAGTCTTCATTCTTTGCAGTGGATCATTTTCAACAGCTGCTCTGAAATGAAGTTTATTATTGTTAGAAAGCAATGAACTTGTCTTCAGAAGCGGAAGAGCTGGATGAAACGAGCAGATGAAATTACTACTCCTATATTTTAATGAATTCTATAACCAACCAACAAATTTAATAAAATCAAATAACGAAGCCTCAATGCAAAAAATTTAATTACTTACTCTGCGATGATATATGAATGGTAATAAAAATCTGCAAGTTTCTCTAGGAATGAACGCGGCTCCAAAATAAACGTCGGCAATGTAACTTTGGAAAGATCCATTCCCGGCCTTATTTGCTTCAGTAAATTCCATACAAGGCTTTTATTTTCTTCAACAAGATCTTCAGTTTGAACTGTAGGACCAAACTAAAATAATTTCCAGAAATTATTAATTCATTCAAAAAACAGCAACATTTCTTTTTGCTGATTTTTATCCCTGTTACAACTACATTTCAAACTTATTTTGTGATGCTGAAATGATTAGTGAAGACAGCAAGAAAATAAACCTGCTCTGGATCTGATGGAATGTACGTGCTTTCTCTTTCATATTCAATTGTTCCCGTATCAGTATCAGATGCCGCATGACCAATATTATCATTCAATCCTTGATCAAAATTCTTTATATTAATTTACAAGAAAAGAATAGTGTGTCGTCGTTTACTGAAAGCTACAATTTAGGGGCACGAGCTGCAAAAAGCTCCACATTATGATTTTAATATGAGAATTTTAAATAACAATGGTAATAGAAAAACTGAGTTCCTCACCATCAAAATGCTTTTCGGCCTCGATTTCACTGAATTCCAAAAACCTGTCAGCAACATTACTATACGAACTTTCACTAAATTCTTGCTGCTCATCTGTGATCGATTCCTCTTTCTGATCAAAATCAGAAGGCTAAATTCATGACAAAGAAGTTTTATTTTGATAGCAAATAATAAATGTAACTATGCATTACAAACTAGATGTAAATTTGAATAGTTTGGCACATTTTTTCTCGATATTTGAATAATTACTTGTAATGAAGTCAGAAGTTACTTAATCTATCACTTTTAACTTTTTCTTACATTGATTTTGATTAATTAGATATCATACACAAATAAAAACTTGCTTTGTACATAGTTCGCATTAACAGACCACTGCACCGAAGAGAAAGTTGTAAAGCATCCATCCAGCAGCTGCCTACCTACAGATAAAATCAAAATATACAGAAATTTATGCATCATATGGCTTCAAGCAACCAAATTGAAACCCGAATATTTGGAATCATAAAGAATTTCGAAATTATAAATTCAATGCAAAATCTAAGGATCACGTCAATCACTGCCAGAATCAAAAGTATAAAACAATAAGATACCGATCACCTGCTCAGATGGTGCTCGACAAATTAAATAAGTGGTAGGTAAAGGTTGAATTGTTACAGCTCCGTGACTTTCACCCAGCGGCCCACGAGTAGCCCAAATACTTTGGTCCATTGGATGAAAAAGTTTGAAACAAAATCCATCTTTTTTTGATGGTCTCTCAATTAGCTCACAGTTGTTTAACAATACTGTACCAATCCAGTAGCCTTGCTAGAAAATACAAACAAATCGTTACTAGTCTTGAAATCACCAACAAATTACTTTCTTGAATTTAAAAGTTTTGAAAAAAGTTGACGAAAAAGATCGAGTGTATGCTTTTTAAAAAACTCTATAATACAGAACAGAGAACATCATGCTTAATTATCACTTTCAACCAACTTTAATTTACTTACAGTGATGAAAACTGACGAATAATACCATCTAGAAGTATGTACATTTGTTTCATTTTTTTTATACAGCATACACAAGTTTTCAGTACGAGTTCATGAAAGATGTACCTTGTTTACTTTGTTACTCTTATAAACGAGAAGTAAACCAGGTTTTAATATGCAAAAATAACGGTTCCATTTCCTTAAAGTTCCACGAAATTTGAGCCAGTCCGCCATAACGACAATTGTAGGACCATGCAAAGTTGTGAGCAATTCTCGCATGACTCGCTTCTTCTCATCACGATATTCCCGTTTTTGCTTCTGAAAAAACAACAACTTAATTAATTTTCCATTCAATTCTCGTTAATTGGTTTAGTTTTTTTTCCTAATTTAAAAAAATTTATTTCATTTTGACAATACCGTTGAAAAAATTGGAAAATAGGGTGGACAACCACCCGTGATATATATTAAGAGATCTGAAAATATAGATGCTACAGTGATAAGATGCAAAACACAGACTATATCAAAGATAATAAGAATAAGAAAGAAAATTCAATATCTTCCTACTGATATTGTAATTCGCACAAAAAATGAAAAGAAAATAATCTACGAACGAGAGCGACAATAACTACCAGCTACATAATTACCAACAATAACTTATGAGAAGTAAGCAATTATTAAATAGAACGGCGAACATTTTTGTACTTGCCAATGTATGACACTTGCATCTCAGCGCGAAATGCAAGTGGTGATCGATATTTTGGGTCCAATATAAATTATACACTGCAAAAAATGCTGCAAACGAAATATATGGATCATTAAAGATTGAGATTAAAATAAAACCTTCAAATTCGTTTTGCGATCTTCGGTTTCCTCACTTTCCTGCCCGATAACAGTAAATGGCGGTGATCTGGATTCAGAATACCCAGAGCAGAGCTCAGTGGGGTGTGCACTACTACTGGTCATGTGCATTAAATCAGTGCTTGGTGTCACTGCTCTAACTTGTTACTCCAGCGTGAAACAGATATCACCAGTGCAGAATTGCCTCTGTCCTTTATGTATCATCTGTAAACAAATAATATGCCTATATATTAGCACAGCAAATACGAGTAAATTTTGCTAGCAATTATTGTTTCGTATTCATAAATACCACTTTCATACCAAATATTTGCTTTGATTTACTAAGCATAAGAAACTAAAGTTATGTAACCAAGACAAAATGATGAAAACTGTAATTGCAACAAGCATGAGTTTCACGTGTCTATGCGTGTCTAGCTAAACCAGTCGTTAAACTCAATGAGAGAGGAATTCATTCTCATTTAAAGACAATTTGTGATAGTGATGCTTACAAAGAGGAGGGAGAGAGAACAGAAGGGAATGAATGTGTTTGACCTCAACTGTCAAGATAAAAATTGAATTGTGCAAAATGGCATCAGTTATAAATTGCAAAACATTGGTACTAGTCGATCAATCGATCTAGTGCTGACGTTGTGAAGGAATAGATAGAAGAATGATTAACTGAAAGTTCCAAATCCAAGCACACAGTATCTACCATCTCGTTTATAGATAAATTATCAGACAGTATGTGTAGTTTGCGTATTTATCAGAAGAAATTTGAGAAGGCGATCAGGAGCACAATTTTTGCATATGGCTAAGCTCTGGAGAAATTTCAACTGCTTTTATTGCTTGCAATGAGTTTGCATACACACGTTGGATTGATTGGTATTTACATATATATATATATAATACCAATATATATATAATACCAATATATATATA
>UYYF01004390.1:1263-34703 GCA_900618365.1 Thelazia callipaeda
AGGACGAAAACTGAACAATTAATCATTAATGAAGCAACCACTGTCTACAGCCAACGAAAATCATTCATTTAACAAATGAAACAGCAAGAGATCCGAAAAAGTAATGATAAATTTACATAGCATAAGTCATCTAACAATGACGTACTGAAAAAAATTCGTTCTGTGATAGAACCTATGTTTTGCCATTTTCCTACTACTAGTAAAAAACATAAGTTGTTAAAAATAAACATGATGACATGCTAAATAATTTTTAAGGAAACACTTTTCAGAAAGAGAAAAACATTTAAATCAGAGAATCCTATTTTTTAAAAGATGTATATGCACTGAAAACTGTGAAACATAAATTCAATTAAAAAATCTGTTCAAGCTCTTTTTTACACGAGTGTTTATCAGTTTTTCACAGCTTTTTGAAGCAATTATTTATATATTTCGCACAGCTACTTATTTGAGTCAAAAATTGTGATATATTACAACATCTATCTACAGTTTCTATTTGCAACAACTGACGATAAATATTTTTCCATAAATCCAAATCCGTCGAATAATTATATTCCATCAAATACTGAAATACTCAGCACATCAAAGAAAACTAAAAAAATAATTAAAAAGTTTAAAATTATTATAAACACAAGAACCATACCTGTAAAACATCCTTAACAATTGTACGGCCGTACTCTACAAATGAATGTAATATCTCGCGTTGATTGTTTAAATCCACTAAGAAATTCTCCTGAAAACAAATATAAAACTTTTTTAAATCACGATGAGATGAGAAACAAAGTATTTTATGATAATGTCCAAATTTACATACATAGGTACTTTTGAAAATTACATGCTGCGCAAGATACATAAATGCTGTGCAATTACTTATGGAAGATATACAACATTTTACCACCGTTTTCATATATTTCTCATACTATTACTTTTACAAAACGGTCAGTACTAAGTCACCTTGTATATTTAATATAAACAGATGACAATAACTAGAAAATGACATGCAATTAATTAAATGAACGTAAACCAAGACAGCTTCAAAAAATATACTCAAAGCATTCAAGCTATCGTATAGTACATTCAGGAAAACTAATTGAATTCTAACACAGAATTACTAATGGAGGAACATTAAAAACTATATTTTCTCTTCTTAAATTCACATTAAACTATTCTACTTGTATTTCCTCATGATATTATTTTTAATTAACCCACATAATTTTTTAAGATATAATTAAACAGCTGGTAAATTTCACAAATTTATAAGGGATGCTGACAGAAAAATGCCCTACATTTTGTGCTGCAGTCTCATGTAAATACTGTAATAACGGTTGCGTAGTTATAAATAACGTAAATAAGGATCGACGCGCACGTTTCACACGAACATCAGTAACAGAGATACGAACAACAATATCTGAAAAGGTTTAGAAATGACTTTTCAAAAAAATATTATTCACGGAACTTTAAACCAGCAAAGTATACCGGAAGCTACAGTATACTTTAACGGATTAAAAAAATTAGGGAAATAAAGTTGTGAAGCTTAGAATTAAACTATTTTCATTTGTTATAGTACGACTTTATATTAAAAATAAACTAACCTGAGCATTTGATACTTTCAACAATTGCTTTTAAAGCTATCATACATTCCTGTAAACATAAGTTTTCTGTCGTAACAGACTTGGCAGTCGTAGTACCTTTAATTTTTTTCATAACGTAGTTGAAACAGGAAAGGTAGTGATCGACTGCTTGACGTTCGTTATCTTTAAGCTTACGAGATAAGCGACAGTATTGCTATAAAGGATTAATAAAATAAGAGTAATTGAAGAATGAAAAAACATCAGTAATAGATTTCTTTGTCTCTAAATTTTAATGACCCATACCCATCAGACATTTTTGCTAGCTGGATCATGAACCATATAATTTTAGATTATAAAATTACAATTTTCAAAAGCAAACAAAGTGGAAAATTTTTTCACATAATGAAAAAGACTTCAAAATAAGCAAAATTAAAAACAGAAACAAAAACCACGCCTACCAGTCCATGCTGCGCTAATTTACCAAATCTAAAGAGGATGTCAACAATTGACCGATCAGCCATAAAACGCATTTTTGGAGAACATTTCGACGAATCACGAATTAATGTGTAAGCCGACTGAGCACGCACTAAAAATTCGCGTATTTCAACTGCCAACTGCAAAAAGGTAGTGCAATATTCTTCAATAAACAGCAATTTATACACTCAATTTTAACCATACTTTTGTAAGAAATATGTTTGCTTGAACAAGAATAAATTATTAAAAGCTTATATGAAAATAGTAATTTATAGGCAATACATTAAAGTCAAACACTAATCTCAAATAACTGTTTTTTACTTTGCTGTAAGTAATCAAATTACTTTTTGGGAACCAGAGTTCACTAATCCTGGTTGTACATTATCTTGCAATCTTATAGCATAAGTGAGGTAAGTACCAGCCAAATCTTTGCTAATACTTTCGAAAAGTGGAATTTGAATACTTTGAAGCTCATCAACAGCAGTTAATGCTTGCTGATAATATTCTATGGCCTAAAAAAGCTAAATAAAATAATGTTTCAAGAGTATGAAATTGATGCTCTTAATAAAATGAGCAGCAACATTATAGAAACAAGTCATTAAAGGGCAAAAAAAAGACAACAAGACGTTTTTTGAGAGAATGTTACACCAAAATAAATGAGGAATAATACATCTAGGCTAACCTGCAGAACGCAGTATTTTTCTTTTTCTGGATCATAGGGTAGATTGAAATCGGTAAAGTACATCTGACAATGCAATTGTAAACGATATAATTGGCCAATATTCGATAAAAGAAATGCTTCATTGACATGATCATTAACCGAATTAAAAAGCGAAATGCCCTATAGAAAATTTCAAAAAACGACTGTTAATTGAAATATTTTTTCATTTTTGTCCTTATAGAGAAATACAGTATGTTTTGTTAAAAAATCGCTTTTATTATCTTAGAGATATCACACATGATAAAAAGTAGTTCTTAAAAAAAATAATGAAAAAAAATAATCGCTTAAATGAACCTTCTTCATTGAATTAAAACGTTTTGAGGTAATACCTGCAAAAGAAGTTCCTTGCCAGTTTTAACTGTTCTTTTCACCAATTTTTCAGGTTCTGAAATATTGCAGTTTTCTTCATCATTATCATCATCTTTTATGTCTGACACGTTAATATCCATCGCCAAATATTGTTGCATCGTATCTAAAATAAGAAGCACAACTTTCACGGTTTTTTAACCAAGTTAGTTGAGTTTGCAAACATATATTCTAACCAGTAGGCTTTATTTTCATTTAACACAAGGAGTATTAATGAATGAAGTGAATATACTCGCCTTTGTTAGACAAAATTTTCGATCCTTTTTGTGTAATGCGTTGCACAAAATTTTTTAGTCGCTCTATGTGATGCATGGCCAAAACATTTTTCAAATTACCTAAGCGACGAGATAGCTCTTCCCGATATAAGATAGCATTTGCTGTAGGCAGAAACAAAGACATTGGAGCTACAATGACAAATTAAGGAAAGCTAATGAGAGGAAATTATTAAAATTCTTCTTAATTACAACTACGAAATGCTTGGGAATGAGTTTATAAAAAAGTATATCGAATAAAAACAAAAACTGGGCCTTATTTACTTAAATACTAAAAGTAAGCTTACCGATTTTTTCACACATTGAAATAGCTATATTTGCTGCACGTTCCGAAATCGTCAACAATTCATGAAATGGCATGTCAAAAGTCTTGGGAAATGCCCAACTATACGGACGACCTCAAATGCATACTGCCATAAACAAAAGAGTATACCGAATTTCATGAAATGGCATGTCAAAGTGATCATATAATATTCAAATATGACTACTTCTAAAAAACGCTTGAATAAAATAATAAAATGAGAAAAAGCCTATTTAAATGAAAAGTTGCTAGCATACTGATATAGCCTGAAGTAGTCTGAAAGCACTGATGACTATGTGAAGTTAAAAATTTTTAATAAAATTTTTCGATCATTATATGTTTAGCTGCAATACACAAAATACTGAAATATACTTCAAAAAATGTTTCATACTCATATAATAAGTAATATCTTATTCCATAGCCGACAACACCAAAGATCTCGAAAATGACTGCATGAAAAAGTTTTGTTTTTATGATTTCATGAATTCATATTTTCAGCCCATCAAAAACTAAAAATCTTTCCTGTTGTCGGCTATGGAATAAGATATTTTATCAACTGTGATAAGAATTTTGATGCAGATACTCATCACAATTAATAAAATATTTATTTAATAGCAAACATTCTATGCTTTTGTACAAAAATGCTTATAACGAGAATTCTAAATTTATTAGAACTGGAGGTTAAGGCTGAAAATATCACTTCTTAAACAAATCTGGTTTTTGGATTTTTTAAGTGCTTAAAAATACATTCTCGTTGAACCTAGTAGCTGTTATCATCAAACGCATAAAACTACTTGGAACCATTGGACATAAAAAAGAAGCAATTGTAGGCTTTACAAAATTCTTTAAAAAAAAGCAATATTTTCAGATAAAGAACCAAGAAAGCATACCATCAGCATTCAAACAAACTAATGCTTGAGATTTGATTTGCTGATCACGATAGCAACGTTTCAGATCAGCCTAAATAAGCTCTAACCCATATTAATGCAAAAAATGCAAGTTATTGGAAATTTGAAAATGATTGGAATAATCCAAAGAATAGAATTTTTTTATTACAGAGCTTCTTTACTGAAATCAAAGTCACCTTAGCTTGATCTTTAATTGGTAATGAACTACACGCAATATTCCCAAGTGCTTCAGCAATATGACACATCATAGCAGGAATTAAAGCTCGTGCAGTAGCCAAATTTCTTAGACCGTGTTCGGAAGTAATACCAGCATTTAAAGTCAGCACTGCAACTGAAACAAAAAACAATCACAATCATTGCTGAGATAAATTTTTCCTCTGGTTCTATCAAAGAAATATCAAGCAGTATTTATATGATGACTGCAAATTACTTTCTCAAACTAATTTGACGAAAGGAAGTTAAATACTAACGGCAACAGTAGAGTCCGACACGTGCAAATCTTAATGTTCGACCGTATCTTGATAAAATGAAAGAGCTATCTGCTAACATTCGATAAGCAGTTCCTGCCCGAATAAATAACAAAGAACGAACATCCACTTTGAGCACTGCATCCGCTTCTTCTGAAATGAATAATAACAAAATTTTGGCCAAACACGATAAAAATCATGTGACTTGGACAAAATTTTTCTAAATCATCAGAAAATCAAGATTAACAACTCATCAGCAAATTAAGGAGGAATGACTATAAATTCAAAATGACAAACAAGCAGATGCACTAACCTCTACCATGATCAATATTTGCATGCATGTCTCGAATAAAAGACATCGGATCAGGCAAAGGTTTCCCAAAGCACTGAGACTCCTGTTCCACTTGATCAAACAGATCCATGTATCTTAAGCCCTAAATTGAAACAAAAAACACTCAAAAGCAATAAAGAATTTAATAGCAGATCTATGTTCTATGAGTTAATTCTGAGCATTAAATAAAACTACTTTATCCAAACTGCTATTTAATTATTTTTTACGCATTCAAATTTTAGATCAAGCAACTTGCACAACGCACAACCATCCATTTTTCGGATCACATAAGAAATAAAATTTTTTGTCCTAATAGACTTGCTTTTCTCAAAAATAACACGAACCTCTAAGCAGTGCTCTAAAGCTTCCTTACAGCAATCTTCCTTAGTTGCACAGTTCGGTAACGTTCGTAATTTGGGTGGTTTACTCCGTTTACCCACTGCGTACCGAGACTTTTTCAATGATTCAATCTATAAATGACTTTCGTTTAAACTCAGAACAGAATCTTTTTGCGAATAAAAATTACAATACGACTTTTATGGATTTGAATATAATGTACTTGATTCCATCCATATTTGTCACAAACGTCACTAAATACTAATAGTGTGACAGAGCAAGGTTTGCAGATCAGTAACTAAAGTAAAGTGTAGATGAAAATAAATTTTTATCATAATTTCAAATTTTAAACTTTTTTGCTTTTTAAATTGGCTTTTTCGCACATCGATGAAGAATCTTACAGAAATGGCTGCGTAACTATCGTACTCCTCGCCATATTCTCGCTGCCACCTATCATCATAGGCCCACTGAGGTTCAGAAAGTTCTAACTCTTCTTCCTGACCAGGACTGCGCTTAATTGCGTCATCACCATAAGACAGATACAAGTTTGCTAGTAAATAGTAAACGCATGCCACTATCTAAAACATTCACACATGAAAACTCATTTTTCTCATTCTTACAAGAACCATTTGCTGCACATATTCTTCAACTCTCCTTTTCTAGATTAAAGCAATACTAAAAGCTATTTGCCCTCAATTTCAAACGTTAAAAACTACAATTAGACTGTGCGAACTTCGAATTCTTTGATAAAAAAAACGAAATCTTAAATATGGGAACACTAAGCAATACCACAGAAAGTGCAATCTAATGCATTTTCTTACAATGTGTCTATCAATGAAAAATACTGTCATGATGTGAATAAAGTGTTAGCGGAAATAATTGATGAACTGCTCACCACTCACTACGATTTGTTCAGTACTTATACACAATATCAAGATGAGTGAGCAAGTGATACGTTCAATTGCAAGAAAACAAAACAAGTCAAAAAATGAAACCTGTGGATGTTTTTGTTGATCAATAATACCTAAGCAAACATTTAGCAACCGAAATGCAGCATTAGCAATACGTTTAGGGCGTTTATGAGCTGAACGTCGCATAAGATTGCGAGCTACCTGAATGAAAAAGCTTGCTAAGATAAAGAAACTGCTCTATAAGACTGTTTTGTTAAGTAATTTAAAATTGCTGTACCTACCAAACATAAATAAACAGTCCATTTACACTAAATAATCTCTTTAAGGAGTGAAAAAATTCGACCACAACTTCCAATCTTCTCAAAATCTTCCCAGTCCATGATATAAAAATGAAACAAGTGATTTCTACACATAAAAATCGTACAAAAAAAACGATATCAAACTTCGAAGAAAACTATATTTAGCTCCCTAAATGAAAGCACTAGTAAGTCATTTTTACTTTATAGATGAGTATTGCCACACTCAATGTGAATGGATTAGCAGTTGAGTCTTCCAGCAAATCACCGCACAGTGGAGTCAAATCCCATAATCGCAACATTGATTCACGATCACTGTCTCCTCTATCTGAATTCGGTACAGTAAATGATTTTTGCACCCCAAATGAAATTTGCGAGCTGTTATCAGAAAATATAGCGATAATCTTTTTCTATAAATTTGTTCATGAATATTTAATATTCAAAGGTTTTTACCATGGCATAACCAGTATGTATGTCCTTCTTGAGCTACTTTATCTTGTAAAAATGCAATTATATTCTCAGTAACATTTCTTAAAATGAGTGGATCAAATTTTGAATTTTCCAAATGTGGTATGTCCTCGGTGCGTATTAATTCATATTCCTGGAAATGGAAAAACTGGTAGTTAGCATTAAAACGCAGAAATCATTTTGCTAATTAAAAGACTGATCTTATTTTTTAAATATAAAAATCCTCAATAATCACAAAGGCGACAAATTTAAAAAAAGTAGGAAGTAAAATAAATATAACTGAATCTTGCCTTCACAAAGCCACCTAAATGCCAGCAAAGTAATGCTTCAGGTGCATTACACATTGACTGATCCAAATATAAATCAACTCCAGTCAAAAAATTAATTGGACGATGTTTGAGATCTCTAAAAATAAAAGAATACTGATCGTTACTAAATTACACACAGACTACGGTGGAACATAAAGCAAACTGACTTAGGATGTAAAGTGACACAAGGATTTGATTTGCAACCAAATATGGGCAAATTGATATCTACGAGCATGTTCAGATCATAAAAATTCCATAACCGACCGTAAGCATCCAATTCAACCTATAAAAGAGTGAATGGAAATCAAAAGGAGTAGAAATAACGGACTTGAAATTGAGTTCATGAATTTGGGCTCATTCAGAATAATTTATTTGCAGCAACTTCTACAAAAAGCAGACACCAGTACTAAATAAAATAATGATTTACCCTTCCATCATCGACTATTTTACAATATGGATAATTCTCCAACGGATCAACTAGACCACCAACTTCACTGACCGCTTTTGATGCTTCATTTACTCGGTCTGAAGGACATGAAATAAATAAAAAGAAAATTTTTGAGAAACAATCTTTTTATACAAAGCATACCCATATTTGGATCCATCAAATCATCTTGTGGTTCACTAACAGTTTTATAATCCAATGGTGCTAAGCTGTAAAAGGAGAAAACTTGACTAAATCAGAGCAACAAAATGTTTAAGCACTGCACTTAATTTGTTTATTTAACACTAATTTAACAACATTTAATTCTTGCCGTGTTCTTAGATGACTTATTTAAATTCCTTAGCTCAGAAAAATTGATTTTCTTTCATGAAACTTGAGGATGGCATGAAAATGTTAAGCTAATAAAGTCAATTTCATTTTAAACAATCGCTGTGTCAAATTTTAGTGTGACCTTCTGGTATACAGATTCTCTGCTATCATTTTTCGATGCATGTCAGCTATTATTTCACCCGTTGTAGTCCCAGTTGTGGTTTCGGTGTTATCAGTACCAACAAGACACCGAGATTTAGAATTCAAAAATGCCGCTACAGAAGAAGAACCCGAGGATTTATTGGTATAGCTGTACTGAAAACACGAAAGTCGAAAAACCAACATTTAACATTACCTTCAATCTTTCCATAATTTTAAAAACTTACATTTTTAAGGTACGCACAATTATCAAGCAACAGTGTTTTACCAATTTTATGAACAATTAAATTTAAGGGTTGCTTCGAAAATGGTGCAGCAATTAATTTTTTCAGTGTTTCTGCTTCAGCTACAACGTCAATGCCACCAACTATGGCATCGATATAGCAATCACTAAGGCGAAGACTGCAAGATTTCAATTTTTTGAATTAAAAATATTTAAAAAAATGAAAGATTATTGAAAACTTATGCAAGAAAAGTGTCATAAGTCAGACTTCTAAACTTGTACAAAGCTATACTTCTCTATGTTTTAAAGAGCGTTTAAATGAGCTTTTCTGTAGAAAATTCTGAATCTTAACCTCTCAAAACAGTCTTTATTCCGAGCATTGAACCACCACTGTTTAGTATAGCTTTTATTTTCTGAAAACTTTCCAGAATAATCTCTATGACATTTAGAAGATTTTGTCCAAAAATCGTTGTAGACTTCACCACACCATGCATTCAAGGGTGGGATATTTAAATTTGTATTCATTTCGAGTTTCAGCACTGGCAATGGTATTGGTTGTGCCGTGGAAGGTAGACATCTAAAAATAGTTCATATTTATTCAATAACCAAAACAAAAGAACAGAATTTATTCTCCATTAGTATTAAGAATATTACTGCATATTTTGTAAATTAATAATCAAAAACGTCACAAGATGATCAAAATTATGAATTCCAGCTTACAAAATAGGTCTCGTAGCACAGGTTACCACCGATCTATTACTAATGCCTTCTGTCGATACAGACGTTGATAATTGCGATGTTGCTGCCATCAGTTATTCAACATTCAAAATCAGAATTTCACTATAAATGTAATAAATAGTACTTCTGAAATTCATTTTCTACGAAACAAATAAGACTTGCTCTACTTCCATACTTTTACTTCTTAACATTACCTTTACTAGCTCAACCAATTTATTCACAATAAAACTCACAAAACATCTCTCACTCCTACATACTAACGACTAAAAACACTCCAATTACTTTTATTTACAAATGGATGTCAACGCATTCCAGATATCACCTGATTCCGAATTAGATGCAATGCCTGGCATTAAATCTTACAATTTGCCTCTTTCAAACTTATTTTTTAATAAAAATTTGTGTTTTGATTTAAACTCATAATTATTTTTAGTAAATTATGATTCTTGTAATTATTTTTAATAACTTGTAATTATTTTTAATAAATTCATAGTTCTATACTAACTTTAGTTGTATTTTGTGATAAAATCCAAAAGATTAAATAGTCCAATCTCGGTAGTTTCTGCTTCTTTCAGCTATATATGTGCGTTATGAATGGAATAAATTATTTTGTTTATAAATAATCTTACTTTTCAAATATCTTTCAAGAAAATTAAATGACTAAAAATAAAATTTAGATTTTGTGATTGTTTCGACTTTCTCCTTTTATTATACATATTATTGAGATATGTTTGCTTTATTAATAATTTTTATTGAATGATTTTTTGGAATTAAAGCGAAATATAAATTGGAATTGATGTAATTTGTCTTATTGTTTTTGCTTTTTGTTGTCTTGTTATGAATAAAAATGTTTTTGACGTTAATTATATTACGAAAAATACTTGACAATAAAAGTTTCACTAATAAATGTTTTAAAAAAATAGGTCCCTTTTCAACCTTTTATTATTTTCATAAATTTTATGAACAACAAAGGCTGCAGTCAAAGTTATCACAATCGATAAATGGAAGTGAAAACGTGAACATTAAAATCATCGTGATTATTAAAGATCAATTTTTGTGTTGCTCATTTTTAACTGCATTATATTTTTATGACAACTTTAAATTTACGCAAAATTAACGTAAGCTTGAAATCATTTTAGTATCGTTTAAAGTTCCACCATGGAAATATGTCTATATTCAACCCTTTTGAGCTTGAAAATGAATGCAGCGATGCATAAATACTGAAATATTTAAATATAAGCAGATTAAGTTAACTTCATGTACAGTATCATATATGACTAACTTTGTGCTAGAAAATATTTGACTTAATTTTTGAAATAAACTTGATGATTACGCCGTATAGACAAGTGTTAGCTTAATCCAGTTGATCTTATAGAAGTATTATTCAACAATTTCGATCAGCACATAAATAATACATAATGTAATTTTTACATATTTTGAATTAAATATAATCTTCAATTCGACTTTTGAGTTAAGATAGCATGACAATTAATAGAGAATAAGAATTCAGTCTTTCATTAAAAGACCGAAGCTATTGTGCTGAATATAAGTTAAAATAAATTTGAAATGCAAGTTAAGAAACTAAGTTTTCTTCTGTAAGTCTGAAAAGACTCAAGGTATAATTTATTTTATAAGGATAAAACACTTACGAGTAATATTTAATTAATGCTTCAATACCAAGAAATTTTGGAGATTCTTCTTCACCGCAATCAACATATAGTATATCCCTTTGGAATATTGCATCAAACTGTTCTTTGATCCGATAATGGCTAAGATTAAGCATAATAAATGAAATCAGATAATAATAATATTGTTATTAATGATAATAATAATAATAATAATCAAAAATTGAGCATTAACAATTTGTCACACGAGAAGGAAATTTATAAAACACTGCTTTTTTGTTATAAATAGAATAGTTTTATAGTTTGCTGTTGTCTTTCATTTATAAAATCAAAATTTGCAATTAAAAATTTTTGAATTCATACTTTTAGTCTATTTTTATTTCATATATACAAGCATGATTTTCAGCTAGGTCTTGCTCATATTTTATTAATATTTTCCAATTTACACTAAAAGATTATCACAAAACTTTTTAATCGTAATCAAAATTTATGCATAAATAATTTATGCTTTAATTTATGCATAAATAGAAGTACTTACTAAAAGTCACCACGACTAGTTTTGTATATAATACATAATTGAAGCTTCATTTCTTTAACTTCATCCAATGAATGATATATCTATCATATGTGAATTGAATTGATCGAAATTAATTGAATTAACCAAGATTAAAAAGTTTGAAAGTGTATAAATGCATTGTCAAGTTTTTTCATAATTAATCCTTTTATTTGCAGTCCAAAATTACATTTCAAATCGAATGCAAGTTTGTTATTATCAAATTAATATTTGTTTTACTTATCACGTTTGAATTATCAATTCATTTTCGCAAAGTTGTTCATCAGCATTATCTTTTTATTTTGTTGTATTATCAGTTTAATAATTTTATTTGAGGTGATTCTTGAAAATGACTTTGCTTTCTGATTCTGTCTTGAAAGGAAAGTACTGTTCATACAAATTTTTTTCATTGTTATTGTTTTAATGTTTTGCTAAAATACTTATACACTTACTCTAAATGCTGTATTTCGTGAGACAAACAGCTCAGCTGTATGTGGTGTAACAATACCAATGTAATATCGTCTCAATGGAAATGCTGAACTTTCTTCAATTGTTTTTGTTTTTTCTCCTCTGTAAGTTTAAAAAAAAACTTTAAAAAAAATTAATTAACCAAAAAAAACAGTAAAAAAATTAATTAACCGGAAGGTCAGTAAAGATATTGTATTTTAAAAATACATGGATTTTTACACGTAAAGAACACTTTTTAAGTGTGCGAATTAATAATCACTTACTTTGATTTCTTACTGACAATGCCTTTTTCACAAATATATTCTTGGCCCAGAAGTTGAGTGAATTTAAACTTAGCAAACCTAAAAGAAATCACTATTAACTGTTCTTTTTTGCGTGACACATTTTTTGATATCACAAGACGTATATAATCATATGTAGTTGTTGAAAATAGAGTAGCTTACGATTCACCACGCTGCAATTGAAAACGTGCAGTTTTTTTTCTTGACGAACTCTAAAAGTATTAAGTTATTTCAAAAATTTATGGATATTTTGTAAGAAAAAACCTATAAAATTATAAAATGTTGCATAATAAATTACTATATCAATTTTTTGCGCTGAAAATTAGAATTTCAAGTAATTAAAATTCACTTTCATTGAAATTTATAACAGTCTCTTATCTGTTATTCAGTATAACTGATTGATTATTAACTAACTTTTTCAAGACTTTGTCATTTTTTAAAATTTTTGCATAAAATTTTTAACGTAAAAAGTTGTAATCAAGAGAAAGAATCAAAATGTATTACTGATGAATTTTCACTTCGAGTTAAGGTTTCAGTTGACATTGTTTTGAGTGCAATTGAACATTTATACCCATGCAGGCAACATTCCTTAAAGATGTAAGTTAATCAAAGATTATTTATGCAAGTAATAACGTTATTTGAGTGTTAATTAGTGAAAAGATCTGGAAACATTAAACTAACAACTTTTTCAGCTACGGGAATACCAAACGATGGTTGTCTTGATTCCATATTGGAATAGAAAGGTTGCAAAGCAGTACCTGTAGAGCAAAATTTTTTCGTAATGAAACCTTGCATGGTTATAAAGAAAGATAATCAGAAATGCAACCAACCTGACCTAAAAAATTTATCACATTGAAGTTTGACTTCAAAATGACAAATTTAATCAAAATTCATTGCTAATGCCAAAAATTTAAATACTCTGCATTTCCAATATTATATTTTTATCACTTTTTAAGAGCATTAGACTTGCATTTAGAAATTGTCAATAAAGGATTTTTATGATGATCAGAACAAGAAACAAGTTCCATTGAAGTCATTTGTCAAATGAATTGAAATAATTCGGAAGTAAAACCGTTTTGAAAATGATTTTTTTATAAAAAGTTGAATGGTGAAGCATAAAAGTGATGTTGTAGGATCAAACAAACTTTTTGAGATTAATTGAGTAAAAATGGTAGAAACTCAAAGAAAAATGGTAGTAATCGAAGAAAAATGGTAGTAATCGAGGAAAAATGGTAGTAATCGAAGAAAAATGGTAGTAATCGAAGAAAAATGGTAGTAATCGAAGAAAAATGGTAGTGAATTGAAGTATAAAAATGGTAGTGAATTGAAGAAAAATGGTAGTAATCGAAGAAAAATGGTAGTGAATTGAAGTATAAAAATGGTAGTGAATTGAAGAAAAATGGTAAAAATGGTAGTGAATAATGGTAGTAATCGAAAATGGTAGTAATCGAAGAAAAATGGTAGTGAATTGAAGTCTTAAAATCATTTTTTAACGGTAAGTTTTCAATGTGAAGAAATCACTCAAGAAATGAAGCAAAGCTGAAAAGTAAAAAAAAACTTTTATCTTCTTTAATGTCCAAATTTTACCAGAATTCTGGGTAATATCAGTAGTAACTGTGTTTGCCACAAATTTTATAATGTATATATAATAGTAGTTTAGTTCATTACCGATACTTTTAAATGTAGTCCCTTCATTTTTTCATATACATTTTATAGATATTAAGTTGTTTAAGTAATATCAAGTTTATAGAGAAATTAGGCAGAATAAAGTAACACTAATAATAATAAAATTGACCGATTAAAATCAATAAGAAATTTTTAAGACTAAAATTAATAACAATTCAAGCCTAAATTTGCATATACAAAAATTTATGCAAAGAATTATTTTTTGATCACATCTATTAATGTTAAACTGCGAATAACTCAATTTATGAATAAATATAGTTAATATATGAAACATATTTGGTTTCTTAAAACTAGTACTTGTGAGTAGAGAAAATTCTGGATCTTAGGCAAGCGGGACTTGAAGGTATTATTTAATAAGAGCACGAAAATGAATTCATATTACAGTGATCTCTTCATTTGCAACTTTCGATTAAAGGCAAATGATGTTATTTGGAGAGTACTTCTTGGAATTAGTACATTAGAAATTTAAATTTATTTCTAAATTTCTAATCTACTACTTTGATTTTTTTAAATTTAAAATATGTGTATGATTTTTTAAACAATGAACTCGGATAAATTTTTCTTTATTAGTTTTGTTCTATTAAATAACATTTTGAGCAAAAATTTTCATAAACGCTCAAAATAATTGTTGCATTTTGTTCAAGAAAGAAACATAGATTAAAGTAAGCGATGTTTCTGAATTCTATAAAATGTGTATATTATAAATAGTATTATTCCTTTTACAGCAAAGTCTGAAAATTGTTACAAATTGGAAGTTGTAATAAAATAATATAGAAAATTCGATGTTAGTGGACTGCAACTCTACACCTACTGAGCACCTAAAGGTGGAATCTATGGTACCAGTAAAACCTGAATTGCAAGCGTTATTGGAACAGTTATATGGCATACAATCGCATATGAAAGCTTATTTTCGGCGGGGAGAACCAAATAGGTAAAAGTTCGCACAAAATACTTCAATATTACTGTTATTTATGCAGTGTACCTGATTTGTACACAACTATGCAAAATAAAAAGCAAATATCAGTGAAATGCAACAGAAAATTCAAATTATTAGAATAGAATATCTTCAAAATTTATGTTTGCAAATACTTTAAAGTTATTTAAAAGGTTTTTCACATCTAATTATTCTCTGTGACAACTGTAACTTCAAGGAATTATACAGATGTATTTTCAATCAAAGTTACTATAATAAAATGAAATATTTGCTAAGTTTCAGTTTTAACTAAGTGAATATTCAGTGCGTGCCATCAAGATTTATGTAAATATGTTTTTAGAATTTATGTAAATGTTTCTGGACAGTTACACTTTATCGATTTGCCATTATTTGACCCAAGAAATGGTACTTTGATACAGGTCTATTTAATAACTGGATATTATTTAATTCTATTCATATATCCATTGCCAAAATATTCTAATTTACAGTTTGATCATTAAAGATCATTTAAACTTGGAGTAATGTTTTAATCTTGAGCTAATTAGGAATGAGCGATAGCATGAATCTGATTTTGATTTAAACTTTTTTGTTAGCATATAAAAAGTACAATTTTGCGTTAGTTTAACAATTAGTAGTTAATAATAATAGTTAAGCATATTAGCTTGTTAACGAGTGCTTTCTGTGAGCTATATTTGACTTTAGTTCATATTTGACTTTAATCTAAAAAATTAATTAAAACTAGTTGAAACTGCAGTACACAAAATGAATTAAAATAATATTTATTAAAGCAAGACGAAAAATTACAACTCTGGTTTTTTTATTTATATTACTTTAAGCAAAAAATTTTTCTGAACGAAAAAAAACAGTCAAAAAATAAACTGAATCTGAAATGCTGTTTTTTACAGAATTTCTCAAGTGATTCAGATGAAAATGAGTTAGCAGCTCAAAATGATTTAGATAGTGAGCTTGAAAAGGTTCTTCAACGTGTGTTATCAAGGCTTTCCGAGGTATGTTTACTATTTTGGATAGTATATGAATCACATAAGCATTACCGTTTTAAATGAAATTCATCAAAAATAAATTATTACTATAAGATTTAGTGACATTTTTTATCTATAAAAGCTGAATTGACAAATGCTGAAGCACTTTAAACAAATTTTTAAAAGTCTAAAAATTAATTTTAAGTAACTGTAATGTTAGCAATTATCACTATATTACTTTTACAGTTATATTTGCACAGTCATGTGAGATTATTTTCACAGTTGCAACTGTTAACTGTTTCTATTTGTACATTTCAGGTTCATATTCATTGATGATCATAAAAAAATTTATTTAGCTTTCAGAAACGACGAAAAAATCGAGCCTCTTTAGATGAAAATTCACTGAAATCTAGTAGTACAACATGGCAAATGTTAACAGATACTGAACGTGAAAAATTGCAGAGAGGTTAGCTAATTTTGTTAGTATTTTAAAATTTGAAACAAACTGTCATTCCGTGAGGTTACTGCTAGCTTTTGCAGTTCGAAACTTTTTGTGTTCCCGAATTAATTAGAATACTTAATTTGGAGTAATGAGTTGTCATTTTTCGCAAAATTATTCAGTTAGCTCTGTTTTTCCGTTGAGAACAATTCATAGTAAGCAATTAATGGTATATTACACTATAAACATTGCTATAATGCTATCGAAATAATTATTACTAATAAAAAGAAATCAAGTTAATAAATATATGAATTTTCAATAATAATAATGAAAGTTCAATTTTCGCTAGAGCATAAATTATTCTTCAGAACGTCGCAAGAAAAATGCTTTTAAAACTTCGTTGTGTCGGTCATTTCGAGAAGGTCTTGCATGTCCATATGGTGATGAGTGTGTATTTGCTCATGGAGAAGATGAACTTCGTCTTCCACCTCAGGTAGTTCAATCATTCTAGCATTTTCCTTCTCAAACTTTGAACTAAGTTTACACAATTAAAGAATTTTGGTTTGTTGTAAAGCACGTTGCTAAAAGGAAGAAAAAAACATTACAGTTTCCTCAATGAGAATTACTTTCACAATTTAAGATTAATTTCCTGCATAAGTGTTTTAATTATTACTATTATTTTTTCAATAAAATTATATACATTTTGTTGGTACCAATTTTAGGCACATCCAAAATACAAAACTCAATTGTGCAACAAATTTTCGGTCTGGAATTACTGCCCGTATGGTGCACGTTGTCAGTATATTCATCAGCGTATAAATAATTCAAAAAGATTCGATACTGAGATGAAAGTAATTGCCAATTAAAATTGAATTCTATTCAATTTTGTCATATTTTATTCATAGTAGATAATCATTTGAATCTAACTTTTACTTAATAGAGTAAAAATTTAAGTAAATGATTATGTTTATAGTATCACAGACCAATATTTTCAGCTCCAGAAGGATAAAAATCTTCGCAAAAATTCTAAAAAGATTTTTCTCTCTTCCACTTCGTTGTCGCGTCTTCCAGTTCATCTCTTAGTTGGAAACAAAAATAAAAGGTAAGTACACTAAATTTAGACGTCTAATTTACAGAATTCAAACAAAAATTAATTGAAACAGATTGCTTCATTACTCTTAGCGATGTGCATATCCTTAATGTTTATATTTTTCCCCAAATAAAATCATAATTCTTATTATCTCGTAATTAATCTTAATTACTAGAATATACAATCTCCTATTATTACTTTCTATTTTCAGCATTAACTATGTTAATTCACCAATTGCTTTGGGAAATCATTCCTCGTTTGCAGAGCATGCTGGATTTTCGTCTTCCTTAACAGGAAGCAATTTGAATTACGCTGAAAATTCCGATCATTTTTTCAAAGTATTTAAATTTTGCTTTTTTTTTTGATTTGTATTAAAAAATTTTCACATTACTAACTAAAATATTGTTTGCTTATTAAATAAACTTTATGTAGTCATAAAATTATATCCAAACTAATATAACTTTAGTCTTTTAAATAGGCTAGTAGTAAACTAACTGACCAGAGGATTGCGAACTGTGGCAAGCAAACCTGTCTTGACTTGGAAACATTTACAAAAAATATCAAACTGAATCAACTCACAGAGCACTTTGAAGCTATGTTGGTTTCAATTTTTATTTATTAATTATAAAAAAATTTTAAAAACTTCAATTTATGCTTATTTGTCATTTTCTCTTTTTAAGACTAATACTTGTAATTTTAAAAAATTATAAAATAAAATTTTGCTTACATAAATTCCAGAAATAAGCGAAATTTCAGGAAAATAGAAAACAGCAGTAGAATGTTCTCACAGTCATGTTTCTCTCGAATCGGTACCTCTTCCCTACAGTGAATAAATTGATCACCAGAGTAATACAAGCTTAATTTTTGTAATTTTGAATTTACAATCAGTTTTGAATTATTCATTACATTGCATCAAAATTTATTCAGCAAAAAGTAAAATAATTTGAAGTCTTTTGGCTATAAAATTTAATAAATTTATACTTCAGCTCAATGTCAGAAGTCAAAAGTCATGCATGGTACAGAGCATATTGTATATTAATGATCATTCTCCTGAAGCAATTCAGTATTCAAGTTCAAAAATTTTCTGATTTGATTCGAATTTTTGACATATTTAGTAAAATGTATTCTTTACATTTTAATTTATAATAGTATTCATATGCTTTCTTCAGTATGTATCAACAAAATTTTTGCAATGCATATATTTCACGTCTTATCTGTTCCATTTATGCAAAGCAATAACTTACCTTGTTATTACATTACTTTATGAGATCAAAGTTACTATGCAAATTTTTGTTACTTTCATCGGAAAATACTTTTATTGTTATTTGTTCATTTATGTGTCTGTTACATTGTTGAAGAAAAATGTTCTTAATAGAAAAAAAAAGATATTATGTTATTCATTGTTTACTTTTAATATTATTCTCAAAGTGTGAATTTCGTTTGTGTTCGTAAGCACTAAAATTATATCATTATCATTAGATATAATTTTAGTAGTACATATAGTATATAAAATGTCATACAATTTTTCCTGTCTGCTTTTATTAATATAAAAATGTTTGCAATTTTATGCAATTAGATTTGTTTAAATGAATTATGCAAAAAACGAATTAGTTTGAATTGTTCAAAAATACAAATTCATAAAATTTTTACTATCAAAATTTTTATATTATAATGAATTAAAATATGAGCAAATGTCGCATTTTTTATGTGCAAAAAAATTCTTATGAATATCAAATATTAATTTGATTGAATTACTTTTAGTAATAATTTTTGAAAAATTTTATTGTGAGACATTTTTGTGTTTTTGCTTTAATATTTTTCATTTTTTTCTGTAGAAATATTTGTTTGTTTGCATACACTTTTGATTATTCAAATTCTGATTACAAATAAATATATCAAAGTGAGTCCTGCAATAATATCATTTTACAAGTATACAAAATCTCCTACAGAGATTTTGATTTTGTATAGAATTGTAGAATTATATATATATATATAATTCTACAAGGTTTAAAGGTTTATGCATTCATTACTTTCTAGCATACCTATGGTCACACTCTAGTTTGCTTACTTCAGTATTTCTTGAACTCAACATTTAATTTGGTCTGGTATTTATTTACTATTATTATGTATCTTTCTAAAATACTGTTTTTATTTCATAAGGAACTAAAATTACTGACAAAAACATAAACAGTAAAGAATAATAGTTCAAAACACACAATATTATGCCATTTCCTTTAGATGACAAAAAGTTAGTTTAAAAAGTAAGTAGTGGAATACTAACAAATCAAGTAAAGATCCAAGAAATAAAGAAAAATAGTGACACAAAATTAAAAGTAATGCTTAAATACAGAAGCACGTAAATGCTGTTATAAAATTTACTTCATTGAATTTGAAAATAATCTAATGAAAGTGATGGGAAACAGTAGTTTCTGTACTTGAAACGTATAAATATTAGCGATTGCTAAAAGGTGATGGTGGTCGAGAATCAGTTTCTGTCTGAGCTAGAGGATTAATTAGACGTCGAGAGTCACGTATCCTAGCTTCCATCATCGCGTCTTTTGCAAATTTGTACTGCTTTTGAGCCCAACGCCAAAAACATCCTTTAATATTTTCAAATCGTTCAATACAAGGCAAATACGATAGATTTAATTGGATTTCACTCGTTGGCCTCTGAAAAATTCAACATATTTCCTCGTTGATTTATATGTCAGACTGAGATACGTAAACTCTATCATAATTACTTGAACCAAATCAAATAACTATGATATGGACTATTAGTATATCAGTCTTAATTCTATGGACGGAACTATATGATCAATAATATTAACTTAATATAATTTAGACTTTAGATGTATTAAATAAAGCATAATTAGTATATTTGTGGAGAAGATCTTATGTCAGTCAATTGAAAATAGACCGTATTTATTCTAATGTAGAACTAAAGTATATTTTTTAAGAGTATGACTAAATTACATTTTTGGTCAAGTTTTGTCACGCCAACACAAGCATAAAAATTACAACTGTATGCAAAAATTTTGGTCAAAGTCATTCATAGCTACAACAATGCTTTTTATCCAAATAGCAATAAATTTTATTAATTTACATTTATCACTAAACTTAATTTTAGAAGAAGTACCCACTTGATCACAAAATATTAAGCACTTTTGGTGAGCTGAAGTTGATGTGACCTCATTCATGGCACAGCACTGTCTATGGTCATGACCTTGTGCTGCGCAAAAGTGAATATCATTAGCTGCCTGAATTGGACAGGAATCTAATCGTAGAAACATATTTCGAAGCTAGAAAAATATCAGGGATGAAAAAATTTATTGTTGATCAAAATCTTACTTACATGCTTTTCAGTTTTTTGCAATTTGTTTACTGATTATTATAACGTATTTACATACAGTGCTAATTATGTATATATATGTTTTACATTTGGACCATTACTATACGTTTTATATTTAATTAATAATTTGTATACATTAAAATAATCAATATAAATGTTTTTATATTAACTTTTTGGATGCATGAAAATTATCAAAATTACTTTCTAAAAACTAATAATTTTATTTTCCAATAATTGTTACTTTTCAAGCACTACTAATTGTATCGAATTTTTTATAAATTAGGTGAGATAAATGGAAATTCAGACTTACAGTCCAAATTCAATACTTACAGTATTCTGATTATAAGTAAGATAAGAGCATTTTTTTAAGCACACATCTGGCAATCCTCGCTCTCGACAACATTCCAAAAAAATACCATTTTCATCATAAATCTGATTGAAATAATATTTTATTAAAAATAATAAAATGTGAACTTCATAGTAGTTCAATCTGAATCATTCAAGATAATTTCAAAGCTAATTACGAAAAAGCATTTTTTAATAACTATATTTATTGGATGCATAAAATTGACCTTTCATAAAATTATTAAGAATGCAAAACTAAAAATAAACTTTTAATAATTTTTTGTGATCTAAATTTAAAATATAAAATTGTAGCAAGTGGTATAAAATGAAAAACCGTAGAAGCAAGTAAAGTTGCAGATGGTAAGAGTTTTTGATTCTTGTCAGCAGACAGCACCTTAAGGGATTTTGTACCCTGGAAGATCATTAAAACATCAACTAATATGCGGTTTCAATTCTACTGAACAAATCTTTTAAATCGAATCAATAAAAATTATTATTTGTTTAATTGTAGGAGATAAATTGAAACGATTGTAGAGCACAACTTTAAATATAATAATTTTTGTACAACAAAAGTTAAATTTATATTTTGCCTACATAAAAGTGTTTTATGTTACAAAATATTTTCTTATGAAAAATACTGTCAAGATAGTATTTAACTACAAAACATTGGTTCAGAATCTGTTGATTTTTCAAGTCAAAGTATCAGTTAAATTTTCAAGTAAAATTTACACGAGCTTTGATACAGACATGGCTGGAACCTGAGCAGCATTCACTGTACCCACAACCTCCTAAGCCAATACACTGAAACCGAAAATGTAAACTATGAACCATTTTTGTGACCACAAAAAGTATCTAGAGATTCGAAAATCAGGCATGTAACTGAAAATCAGCACATTTTTGAAATCAGTGTTATAAAAATTTTACTTCGCTTGCTTTTATAATTCCATTTAAAATGTAAATTTATGAATTGAAAAAAATTAAAGCAACAAATGCTCGAACATTTGAGTAAATTCAAAAAAGTTTTTTGAAAACTCTCAAATAAAATCAATCACTGCAATTATTTTTAAAATTTTAAAAATCTTTTAAAAAATTTTTTAAAAATTCTAGTCTAGTAGTTTTGGCTTATATTTCGATATTGGCTAATATTTTGCTTCCAAAACTTATTTATCAACTGTAACAAAATAGTAAAATTTGGAATACTTTAACTTACAGCATGACTCAGCGAAAACCTAAATAACAGTAATTCAGTTAATGCCATTACTGGAACCATTTTTGTACTGTCACTTCTCAAAAGTACATACAAATGAAATAAAATCAGTCAACAATGATGCTTAATCATTCATCTGTAATTACTCTTGACTGCACTTAATCTACTCAACAAAAATAACACCATTAACAGTAATAATAATAATAACAATAATAATAATAATAACAAAAATAATAATAATAATAATAATAAATTTTAACATTACTGTTATTTATTCATCAACAAAAACATACTGTTTGTTATTGATATTTTAAGTGCTTTTTATTCATCAGTAAAAGCATACAAGTTAACCTTGTGACGGAAGTACTTGTATGAATAATCAGATAAAATTCAATTCCAACTCTAATTAACTTATGACATTCAATCAACTGGATAATATTTAGATTATACTAGCATGCAACTAATATTATTATTCATTCTGTTCACATTGTAATTACTTACTTTCATTGCAAAAATTCATTGTTATTCAGACATTGTGCTTAAGAGATATTCGAATTCTACTATATTCAAATCATATGCAAATTTGACTGTTTTTGTTGGTTACAAAATAATAAAATAAAAAAACAGATAACTATAGCCTAACTACATTTTGTACTGAAATGCTCAAGTATTATAAGTAACAAGTTGCTATTCTCACTTATTTTACTTAAATACTTTCAGCATTGATCATATATTTTGGAAATAATTTCTTTCCTTTAAAAAAAAATGATGACTCTCGTACTTGCCTGTTTGCCTTAATTCCACTTTTATACTTTATTAACAAGGAAATGCTTCATATACATTATATCAAAAATGAAATGAACCAAGTCTGGCCCTGCACAATCATTTTCTACTTCCTACAACTGGTTTGCTTCACATCCTCCGATCTTCTCAGTTTATTCAAGTCAACATGTAAACCCCACTAATAACTGCATCCATCCCATGACAAATCATCAATTCATAAATCAAACGTCAAGAACCATTTCAATGACCAAAACCCTTCAATATCTAATTTCCACCTGCAGGAGGTGTTTCCTGTCATTTTATAAGTATTAATAATTGATCAAATATTCGGCACACTCCGGTTTTTTATGAATCTATATACCATTTCACATTATTTAAAACTTAAAGGTGAGTTTCAACTGCGTTATGAACAATTTATATTGAAAAAATGCAATGTACACTGAAAAAGTTTTACAAATTTCAAACATGTTTCACATATTTTTCACGTATTATTGCAAACATAATACGATTAAACATATTTCAAACAAAATACTAAATGACACCGATTGAATCATCAATAAAATGAAGAGGAAAAACCAACGCAACATCATGAATCCACCGCAATAGCAAAGGAAAAGTTAGAAAACAAAAGTTATAAAGCTACCAATTGATAAAAACAATTAAAAATATGATTCGTGAAATTCTCTAAATGTAAAATTGTATCGATTGATGAAAATAAATCTATAAACAAACCGAATCAAACTAGAATATGCATTTCTCATGATACAAAATACTACTTATAAGTTACTCATGTAATTTTAAGAATTAATTGAATTCTGAAGGATAACAAAAACATTTTACCAATCAACAAATACAAGATGTAAGCAAACATTATGTTCTTTAATCCCTTTATAATTTCAAATTTTTAAATGCAAGTGTAAAATAGACAGGTCGAAAAAGATATACTGCTGATGTCAGTATTTGCGAGTACCGTTTATGGATTCCTGTGAACTAAAATTATCATTTGATCCAGTGAACGGTGTGATAGAACCAGGCAGATTTGAAGGAATAGACTGGTGTGTTATTTGAATTCTATCCGGAACTTTCAATGTCTGTATTGACCTATCTGAAATCATTTACTGTTTTAGAGCAGCCAAAAAAAGACAACTGATTATGCAATATATCACTGAAAAAGAAACCATAATCATTTTTGTTTTTTATGTTTCTTTCCGAAACACCTTCATTAAAACGCTGTTTCTTGACAGGAACATTCGGAGAGCTGAAACAATTAAGCAAATAGGAAAGTAATGACATTAATACTTTCATAGTACTTTTTAAGCACATTCCTTGATACTTAATATTCATGTAAATACATTTACAGAGCACTGAAAATGAGTCTATTGTGAATTCATATATAAAAAGTAGATCAGTATATCTAACTGCATTTATTTCTTCAGTTAAATATACAATATATGCACTTATCTCTTCAGCCAAATAAAACGAAAGCGAACATTTAAAAGAAATAAATAACAATAAAGTCAACAACATCGTGTCGTCATATATTGCGGAAATTATCAACAAATCTTACTTATCGGATAAACATCGTTTCCCACTTTGAATTGATGAACTTCCTTTAGAAGCTGCTTCAGATTTGCCTCGCTTCGTCTGACTGCTCGAAAACAAATTGGAAGTACGAAGAATTGATAAATCGACATCGTTCACTTCAACAAGTTTTAAGGGATGTAAGCGAAATCCCTGGGTGCTGTTTGAAGTGCAATACAATTGGAGAAAATCAATTACATCATCCTGCAGTTTTTATAAATGACTTTAGAAATGATATAACTTTAAAAACATAAATTGACGATAATAAATTTAAAAACATACCAATAAAGCTCTCTGGACTGTTCTATGAGTAAATCGTTCGATAGTAAGTTTAAATGTTGAAGGATACAAACTGCAGTTGGCTGAACCAATGACAATTACTCCAGTTGGAGCTACAACAAGAAAGATAGGTGTTTTTTTGGTGGCTTTTCGGCACCTTTTTCGAATTAATAGAAAGTTGTTCATTTTACATCCTACATCGCTTCATGCACATGGGTTAATTTTACAGCTGAAACCATAACAACAAACCAATCATTCTAGTAGCCATTATTTGGAGTTGACGAACATCGCAGTCAGTTGCCTGGTCTCCAACCACAAATAGTGTTGGACAATATGTAAGCAGTATGTCATCATCAACATGCTAAATGAAAATATAACTTCTAAACCCCTTAATAGGTTTGACAAAGCAATAATTTGTATTAAGTAAGTGCTAAAATCACGTTTCGCTTTTAAGTATTCGAAATTTCAAACAAACAATACAAATACAAATTGATAGATAAAAAATTTACGCCTCGTGGCCCATCAGCTGTCTTCATAGGAAATGCGAAATTAATGATCGCTGATACATTTGGCATGCTTTGCACAACCTAAATTCTGCTAGCATATAGTAATACAAAAATCTATAAAATGTTCTCATCGATATGTTACTGCAGTAAAGAGCCTCTTACGATAGATAAGCATGTAAAACTAAATCAAGCATGACTTTTACACCGGTTGAATAATGTTTAAAGAAATGAGGTAACCTGATGATTTATAACACATGATGTCCCCCATCCAACAAGTACAATTTTAAGGTCAGGATATTTCCGGTGTACCTCGACAACTTTACGCGATACTAGTCGAATAGAATATTCAACAGCTTCACAAATGGACATATTCTGTACAGGAGGCAAATTCATTCGAATACTCTCTACTCGATCAGCAATGTTAGGTAATAAAATTCTGAATAAATGTTTAAAAAACTACTATTATGTTCACAAAACAAAAGCAAAAATCTTCTGTACACCATCCTTCACTATCACCGCATATAAAATACTAAAAACACAAAACTTCCAAAACAGAAAAAAATCTGTGTGCATGAAAAATAATCTTGCTTATTCAAAAGAAAAATCCAACCTAAACATATATTCATGAGATCTTGATCTTGAATGATATTCCGTATGTATGAAATTCGGTGAAACAAGTAATAAACATAAATCCTTTACATGCCTTTTCTAAAAATCTTAAAACTGTAGTGCAGATAATAAGGAACCAAAAGTTTCTTCCCATACTACAAAAACAATAATGTTAGAAAATGTTTGTAAATATGATGAATAAAGGTCGAAATCCATCCGGAAGAGAATTATTGAATGATTATCTAAATTTAATAATACTTCAAATTAAATAACTCACATTTAGAGTTTTAGAGATTGCTGCTCCCTCAGGATCGAGTGGCTTTATAGTAAGAAAATCTTGAATATGACTGTTTACCTTGTTCAAAATCTTATCGTCACTATTTTTGTCCAAAAGTAAGTCCAGCAAATTGCGACCCTACGAAATATTGAATCATTTATGTTTTGAGTGTAAAGACAAATCCTTTTGATTTCTTCTTCATTTTGTCAAAAAAAAAATAAGTGAATCTATTGTTTTGTTCAAAGAAACCTAACTAATAAATACAAAAGTTTACAAATTTTCTTAAATAAATTATTGTTTTTTTTTGACTGAAGCTAAATGAAAAATTCGAAATTACTAACCGGTATTTTGCTAAATCTCAGCAAATCTATATAAACAGCCAACATTGGTACCGCAAGGCGTCTGAGAAATATTTGGTGTACCCATTTCACATCGTTTCGTTGAACCTTAGCAATTATTTTAATAACGAAAAATAAGTAAAACTTATACTACACCACCTCGTCAAAAAGTAATGAAAAAAATGTGTGCTTTTCGTTGACAAATATTTGAATGACAAACCTTAATTTTTTATAATTATTAATAAACAGAATACAAACACTAAATGACACAATACATTCACGTTAACTATTAACATTTTCCTTGAATACTTGATCGCTCTGAATATTTCCAATGAAAGATAAATCTGACAAATCACAAGCAAATACACACTTGATTTCGTCAACTTTCTTTTGATTACAGTATTAAGAAATTCCATGTATAGACTAACCAAAACGTTGACATGATAGAAACAACATACAAAGCAACCTGTGAAAAAATCATTGCTTTGCTTCGCAGCCGATAAGCATTCTTGACTATTGTATTGTAACGTATTGATTCGCCACCATGAATATTCTGAGATGCAATATCAGAGCAATACTGAGCTAATATAATTGCCATTATATCATTTAATAGCCGTTTTCGATCCGGAGTTTCATCAATGAACCTTAATGTTATAATAATTGATTTTTTTTTCTAAAAACTGCTACAAGATTTCTAACTAAGAGTTGTAATAGATCAGTAACAGCAGCAACTGCTAATACAATTTGAATTAGTTCAGGGAATAAATTGAAAACATCACTCCAAACTCGGATAAAAATTAAAAGTACATCGTTCGAATATTATCCAATGTGAGAAAGTAATCATGATCACTTTCTGTGTAGTCTTCATCTGTTTCAGGTCTTGACAACATTCTGCTAATTTCGGTTGCTGCAGAAATTGCAGGACCACCAAATGATGATTCTTCGTCATCTTCAATTGTCAGTTCCGAATCAACGTCAACAGTTATATCCCCTCCATCACTCTTCTTAAGATCATCTCTAAATTTCATGTGAAATCACAAACACACTAATAAAATCAAGATGGTTCAAAACTGCTTGGCTAATGAACTGTGTGCTTTAAGATAAAAATATCTCAAAAACGACTGAGTGAATACGTGAGAACACATCTGTAGAATTTTCTAG
Organism: Thelazia callipaeda; assembly: GCA_900618365.1. Classification (NCBI taxonomy): domain Eukaryota; kingdom Metazoa; phylum Nematoda; class Chromadorea; order Rhabditida; family Thelaziidae; genus Thelazia; species Thelazia callipaeda. The sequence goes on from UYYF01004390.1 coordinate 29,356, forward strand.
ACCATCCTGATATTTTGACATCTACTGTTATCCGTAACTAAAGACTGCATTTAAAAATTTAGCAAGTTTTTCTTTAGCAAAAAATGCTTTAGCTATTAAAAGTGAAAAAAACTGGACCGATAGTGTTAAAAATTAACAAACCCCCGCAATAAGATTTCACGATAAAAGAATGATGTGTTGTCGTCACTTGAACGGCTTTTCAAACCATTAGCAAGAGGATTGAGTTTGCGACGCTGAGAAATACGTTTGAAATAAGGCATATTTCTACTTGAAATTCTAAAACAGATATACCTTTCAAAAAACGTGATTTCTTTTAAATGAACTTTACGACACTCACTGGAGTTGTGCATGAAACAAAGAATAATGAAATACAATGTTATGACGAACCAAAGAATGAATTCATTAATTACTCTACTATACAGAATAAAAAAACGGTTTGACGCACTTTTGCTTTACGGATTCAGGTACCGATCTCGAATATAGCCGTTTACTTTTGGATCGATCAGAAACGGAAACTTCAGTTGCTTCTGAAATTGAACTGTTATTCATAAATTTTACATTACAAGATAGTTGAAAAAAGTATCCGATAAGCTAAAATTGTGTTACCAGGTCTTGTGGGTTCAGGATCAATTATGCTACTTTTTCTTCTGACACTTCTGAACATAGAGGGAGAGTGTGACTGATCTGATGAAAAAATGTCTGTTTCCGATGCGATCGGACAAGATACTTGCAAACGAGTGTTCACAGAACTAACAGTTACATCTGGAACCAGCAGTAATAAAAATATTACAGTGACTGTGTCATAGGTTCATCGAGAAAGCTAAATAAATTCCCAAAACAAATATTGAGCCAGTCACAAAAGTAAAATTTAAACTTTAACAATTTTTTTCCGAAAAGAATAACTTTAATCACCTGCGAAAAATTACCTTCAGAAGTCACATGATCGGACTTTTCTCTACTAGAACTATTTGATAAACGTCTTGACTTTTCTCTTACACAGGAAACCTTTTCAGGTAAGATTCCAGTACTTTCTGCGAGATGTACATCTTTTGCTTTACTCGATGCTTCCTCACTCAGTGTATCACCAGTATCAAGGTTCTTTAAACTACCACTTCCATGAGAAGGATTTACTTGATCCTTACAAATATTATTTGTAATAAAAAAAAAAAGAAACAGTGAAAAAAATGCAATAAATTATGCCAAATAAATGTTCAAAAATTCACACCTACTAAAAACAAGATTGAACTAGATTGCAGCTACATTTAAAATAAAGATATAACCTCTCGATTTTCAAAATCCTTAACACCCTCATCGGTCGCCAAATTTTTGATTCTTGGTTGTTGGGCTTTATTGTTAACAGGTCTTCCTGTAAAGCTCTAAAAAATTACACTACTTATTACTAACTACAATAAAGACAAGGAATTGCGCATCTTTTTAACCTCTTTGTCGCCGTTTTCGACGCTTTTCCGCTGACATACATTCCGGTGCCACATCGACATTGCCCATCGAACCACTGCTGGGGTGTGTGGAACTTTGAGGTTGATCAAGATCATGGAAACTTTTCACATGACTTGATTTACGTCGTCGACGAAATAAAGAAGGATACAGTTGTTCATAAGAAACTGGCCTTTTCCGTGTGGACCGACCAGTTACTTCAACAGCCAGTCCAGCAATAGGAGATGTACTAACAAGAGTGTTTTGGCTTTGCTGAAAAACAACATGAAACAAAATTTAAAATACAGTTCATCTTTGATGAATCACTTCTACCTTCCTCATTATTGCCAATACAATCTACTCACAAGATGGAAAGAAGCCAAACCTTTCATTTATGTAAATGAAGCCTTTTTTACGAAGCATTTAAAGGAAAAAGGAAAGAACTTCCGTAACTGTATTGAAAAAGCAAAAGATTAAAACAATCCCCAATCACGTACCAACTCGCGGGATTCTGAAAGGCATGACTGAGATAGATTAGAGGTAGCATCGCCTTTTTCAATAATGGCGCTTTCCTCATACATGACAACCGAATCTGTGACTGTGCATTTTTCTGTGCTACTACTTGACAATGAAGCCAAAACCTGTAAAAATGTTCTGTGTGCTGAAATCCACAATCTATAGAGAGACAGGATGACTACGAATACTGCAGTTATTTAGTATTTACCTGATATAATGGTTAAAGATTTGTAGTTACACTACTTAAACACTTTAAAATTATAAACGTCAAAATCTATGATCAACCAAATAACCATAATATGATTGTTCCGATACAGAACAAATCCAGTGAAAAGAGTAAACATACAGAATTTGAGTCGGAAGGGGCTGACGAATTAATATTAGAATCTTCGAGCAGTAATGGAACTGAGCCAGATTCTGCATGACTGGTGAAGACCTCTCTTTGACTTTCCTTGGTTTTTATCAACCGAAAACAAAACTACATTAACACTAATTGCAACCCTATATACAAACGAATCATCTGTTAAGTTAATGTTATAATCATAGTTAATGTTATAATCCAGAGCTCTTTTTATTAATATAAAAATTTGTAGTATAAACGCGCTGTGTGGTTAACAACATCGCACATAATAACATTCCGAGTGATTAATGTTGTGCTTGAAAAAGGACGTACTATTAACTAATTAGAAAAGAAATGCGTTAGGAAGAACGTCACAAACTTTTCAAACATTTATTTTCTATATCAATAAGCGCAAAACAAAAACAAGTGAAAACAAATAAACGAAATTTGATCAAAATTCAGTAATCAAATTGCAAGTCAGTACGAGAACAAAGCTGCTACTACAAGGAACATATTACTTAAAAAAGGTAAGTAGGAATGAATGTTAACGCGATTTCCGTGACTACCTGAAAAACTGAATATAAGAATCACCTTAATGACTTTGTAAAAGTAGCTTATGAAAACAAATTTAGGTACTTAATGCCTGAAACTTACCTTTTTTGTCCTATTTCTACAACGGCGTCATTAATTTCTTTTGATGTTGCATCTGATCGCCTCAGTACTTCTTCAAAACGATGTCTGGTAACAGGTAGTGGTGGAGAATAGTTATGTGATCGTGCTGGACGACGTGCACGTTTACGAGGTATCCGAATACGCAGAGGGGGAACACGACGTGATTCTTCTGCTGAAAGTGAGCTTGGTCGCTTCAGCGGTTCCATAATCAAATCTACGTGAGATGAACACGCTTCACACACTCTAGCTAAAAGCATACTGACAACATCCATGACACTATCTGAATCATGGTCCTGAAATAGCAGTAACAAAATTATTGGACTCATCGCTTAGACAGATCATTAAATCTAAACCAAGAAAAAATTAAGTGACGATTTTGATAGGTGCGAGCAAACAATTCGAATTAAATCAACAATTTAATATCAGGACATAACAAATACATGACTGCATGCAAAATCAGAATAGTAACCACTTCTGTGATCGGTAAAAACCGATCTCCGACGTTACAAGAATCGTCGTCATCACCCGGTTCCACAATATGCAAACGCCCTCCATCCTATAATTCTTTCATTTTATTTCCAAACTTATCTCCCTAAAAAAAAGGCTACTTGAATGCACAAGTGCTATTACATTTTTCTCATACGGCTTTAGTAATCTCCAATCTAATCTACTGAAGAAATAAAGTCTAACATCACAGTCATCTTTAGTAGCATCGACTGTGTCTATGGTTTCTTCTGAGGCATTATTCTGAGTTCGATTAGCCACGCTATCACTTAATACTTCCGACATATCAGAAACCAAAATCTCAGTCCCCGAATTTTCACCCTAAAAATTTTCACAACTATAATAAGCAGAATGAAAAGCTAATCACAAAAGAAAATTTTTTCAAAGAAGTTTCAGAATACATTAATAATATGAACTAAAAGACATATCTTCCACGAAATCACAAATGTTAAAAATCTGTTGAAATATTCTAAAATTAATAATAGAGACACTCCATAAATTATATAAAATCGAAAAAGCATTAGTCTTGTTTCATTATCTGAAGGAAACTGATCTGACAAACATATATTTTTGTTGCTCTTTCAAATATAATAAAAACTTACTTCATTATCAACTCTAATATTATCACCAACTTTTTGTGAACTACAGTCATGAGAATCTGATGATTCTTGATCCACGGTTTGAGAGACACTCAATCCTGGCTAAAATCTAGATTAAAATATCAGAACTAATTATTTTTTCAGTCGAAAAATCCTATAAAAAATCATAACCGCACAGTATATGTGAACGACATAACATGTTTTAGACTACTTTTCATACAATAAATAGTTTCGATTCATACCTCATTACATGAATCTTCCGAAGAAGCATCTGGTAAAAGCGCGGACATAACGCTTTTTGAAGCATCATTTGTTGAAGCATTCTCCTTATCAATAGCATCTCGGAATTGAAAACTGTTATAAAGCAATTAATATACGCTATGAAAGTTAAAACTAATTCTTGAGGTCAAACTCACTTCTACTACATAAAATTGCTGCGATTCTGACAATATTTTGTGAAGTATAAGCAAATTTGATCTCAGTAATTAGTTTTCAACTCCTTCGAAAACCATATTTTAAACCAACAAAATTGGTTTTGCAAAGATATAAAATGCCCATATACAACCACCACAAAACATGAAATAACATTTTTGATTCATACGTTGTATAAAGAATTCATTTTAACACGAGCATAAATTGATTTTTTTCTTTTAGCGCCTATAATTATAAAGCATATAACATGAACAACAGAATGGTTGTCCAACTTCATTGAATTCAGTACAAACTAGAACCCAGAACTTAAAAAGTTTCAAGAAGGTTTCTAACCTTTTGTGAAGTCTGCCCCGCTTCAGTTTAATTAACCCTGTTCGTTTTCGAGGCTTTCCTCTTATAGATTTAGGAATTGATATACTTATTGGAGTTGGTGATTCTTCTTTTACAACGTCTTCTATTTGTGTTTCCACAGAGAAATTAACAGAAGAAAAATCTTCTGATGCAGAATCAGCAATATCTCGTCTTTTGCATTGCCGTTTCAACTGCCTGTTTGAAGTACAAACCTTCATGTCCTCTTCTTGGTTTATGAGAACTTGCTCAGTATTAATTGGAGCAATACCGATTATGGAGCCTACAGCTTTTGAATCATTTCCAGAAACTAGAGCTTGCGAAGAAGCATGTGGCAAATTTTCATCATCTATAGACTTATCTTCTGAAATACTTTTATTTAAAAAGAAGTTAAAGTTTTGATAAGATTGAAGGATAACACAGAATAATATCTCTCGAATACTAGATTTCAAGGAACAGTGAAACTTTACAATTATTTTTACAAAAAAAAAAAAAAAAAAAAA
>UYYF01004390.1:34734-86315 GCA_900618365.1 Thelazia callipaeda
TTATGAAGAAAGAGACTAACCTTTAGAAGTGACAAGCACTGACTCCGACCTCGTTTCACTCATGGGCCGCTTCCTAAACTTTGCAGTAAAATCTGGTGGCAGAGAAAACTCTACAGCATCCAATGTGCACAAAATCTTTGTCAAATCCGTCAAATTTATTGTTTCGACCACTTTTTTTGTAGCTGTCAATACTAAATACAATTCATAAATAGTCAAAATGAATTGACGTTTGACTAACATCGGGATTTCAATTTTATTAAGATACCAAGGAACTGCATGTGATTAAGACTGCTCTGCCCATAATATTAAAACTATAAAACATAAAGATATCTCAATGAATTAAAAGTGAAAAACATTGTATTCCAATAACTTTTTCCAGAAATTGGAGCACTTGCATTAAGCAATGAATATAAAAATTTTCACGATCACAGACAGTAATATTGTATATAATAAACGTTATTGCAATAAGAACCAAAAAACGTCATTTAAAGATTCAAATTTTAAGTACAAACACTTCGTGCCTTTTTTCGGATTTGGAGAAAACTGCCGTTTAGGGACAGTTAAACGGGTTCGCGAAACGGGATCATAAGAATACACTCGAGGATTTCTACGTTTTCCATCACAACATGGCGGAGAAGGCTTAGCAAAAGAACTAGAACTTTGATCAATGTCAGGAGACGATAAAACCATAGGCAAAAGATCCTGAAATTTGACGGCTACAGATAACTAAATAACTAAATGCTTCAAACTTTGCTTAAATTGGATAAGTTTTAAAAAAATGCTTAAAGTCATTTAGTTATTTGATTTCTGTAACAAATACCCTACTGCTATAAAACACATTGGAATGAAACAGATTTTTACTTCAGGATCCTGTGACTCTGCAGTATCAGAAGCATATTTGGAAGTAGAAGCAGAACTAATATCAGTTGCTGAATCGATATTCCCCAATTTATTTATATCTGTTGAAGAAAAAGGTGAATCTTCTAACTTTACAGCTTTCCTAGTTTCACCTAACTTTCTTTTGCGACGTTTCCTGAATAAAGATTTGTGCGATCAAATTTTTAAATTAATCACAAATTTTCCCTACAATAAATATATGACTGAACAATCATAATTTCCGCACAAATAAAGATTTCTAAAACTGAGTGCCCATAGTAATATTTCATTACAATTTCGCAAACAGTGCTTTCATGAGAAATGTAAAATGGTATTGCATACTTTCCGTGATTTTGAGAAAACAAATCTTGCAACTGTCCCGAATTCACATCTAGTGATTGACTACTAAATGAAGTAGCACTGACACAACTTGTAGAAGCTTCTGATAATTCTGAATCGTGTTTCTGCAAAACCAGATTTTTTAAAACTAATGAATCAATGTCCGGGATGATTTTGAGCAACGAAACGAAATTATAAGCAATAAAGTACATATCCGACTTCCTTCTAATCAAACAGAAACACATGCAATTACTAATGAAAATGACCTTCACTTGCTGATCATATCGTACTTGCTCACTATCGATTGCTAGCATTGCTTCCAACTCCGTTAAGTCCAAAGCCAACGCACCTTCCACATCCATTTCTTCTTTATCATTTTTTCCATTTGTATTTTCATACTTAACCTCAATGATTAGTGCTACTGCTTCTTTAAGCAAACTCATTCGTTTTGTGCTCAAATAATTCTCAATTCTACAATCATCTTTCATTTCCCTCAAACTAGGCAAAAAAATATCGTAAAAAAGTAATTTCCAGGTTTCATAAACAAATACGGCACTGATAAACGCATAAAGTATCAATTCTACTAATGTATTTATAACATAACTCTTGAAAACGAGGAAAAAGAAAGCTAATTATGTGTTTTCCAAACCAAATTTAATTACCGTTGAAGTCGTTGACATCTCTTAGACACTATATGATTTGGAATAATGCACTGAAATATTTGAAATATTAAGAAGCGTGACAAAGTTGCAACATTCCCTAACTACAAGCAACTACGACACTTTCAATGACAAATGAAACCAACGTCTACCGAAACTCGATTTTACACCCATGTGTAAATAAGCATAATAGGTTGCTAATTCAACCAATGAATATGTTACTTGTGGCCCCAAAATCAGTCATTAAACGTGTCATAATGCAATACGTATTCCCACATCTCATGCGGCATCATTTGTTGTTGAACGTATTATGGAGAAAGAAGTTCTTAAAAAATTAGAAATTCTGTGGGTTGAAATTTGATGCGGCGAAAATGGAAAAAATTGTTACGTCTATGTAAAACAATTTCATTCAAATTGCATTCTGATTGTCATTTTAGTCTGTCTACATTTGTATGTTATTTATTAATAACTAAATTAAGGCTATAATTTAAAAATTTTATATAAGTTATATCAGACTTTTTTCAAGTTGAAATTAAAGTGTTTTTTACACAATTTACACTTTATTATTTTATCTTCTCATTGTAATGGTTGGAACACTTTGCAAGAAGGAAAAAAGTTTCATATCGATACTACTATGCAAACTTGTGTACCAATTTCATGTGGAAAATGAATCTTGATTTCATGTTGAGAACTATATATGATTTGTTTTTCATTAAGATCTCATATTTGTTGTTCTGTTCTAGAAATTCAGTAGAGTTTCTTATATTTGTCCAAAATCATATATAGAACAAATTGTTGAAGTTTGAAAAAAATAAAAAATATCGATTATTTCTTTTTATCCGAATGACTTTTTTTCTGTTTCCCTGTTTCATTCATGCTTGTTTTATTTATGTTATATATTTTTTAATTTAAAAAACCTTTTAGTGCTTTTTATCAGACGTAAAAATGCGTAACTCACGTAATGCTCCTTGTATTCTATCAGATATTTACCAAATTTAGGAACGTGCTAAAATTGACTGTTTTTAAATACTTTGATTAATTTTGTTTCCTCTCATTATAGCAAATGAGTATAGCGTCCTTATTGCAGCAATAAATCCAAATGTAAAATGGCATCATCATCAGCAACTATAAAACTCGGACAAGGAGCATTGCGTGAGTTACGCATTCATTTGTGTCCAAAATCCGCAGCAAGTGCAGGCGTCAGAAGTTTTATTGAGAATGATTATGTGCCGCTGAAAAAAATGAATCGTCAATTTCCCATTTTGATTCGAGAATGCAGTGGAGTACAGCCAAAAGTTTATGCTAGGTACTTTTTGTTCCATTTTGTTAAAATTTTTGATGCAATGGAGTTGTTTACATATTTTTTGAATGAACAAGCGTATTTTTTTTTGTATAATACATAAGCGCGACTAGATCAGTCGTTGACTCGACAAATATGGTCCATTCATTATTGTGGATTGATTTCAGATATAACTGTGGTATTGAAAAAAGTATCCCATTGGATAATATCTCACGATATAGGGTTTTGGACATCATAAAGGATTTGGTAACTGGAAAAGTTTCATAATCGATAGTTATTCAAATTTATTTAATTTAGGTTTTATGTCGTCCTTGAAATGTTTTGCAAGTTTTTTTACCAATTATTCAAGAGAAAAGTAATGATGGTTGTTCTTAGTAATTAGTTGTTATCAATCGTTTAATGTTAGAAATTAAGCCACATGTGATAAAGAGATGATAATCTGTATAAAGTTTAGATTAAAAAAAGTGAACTGTAGTCTAGGAAAAATATGTAATATAAAATTGTTTGCCATCTGTGGATATGTCTCATTCTTGTAATAAATATTTACTCTCGTGTTTTTCACATAATCGAGGGGCTGTAAGTTAAGAAATATTAAGAAACTATATTTTTAATCTTGTCATTGCTCATTTAATATCTGCAGTTCAAGCGGCAAAATATGAATGTTAGAGCTGTAAATATTACTGTTTTATGTAACATTTGTAGCTCGAGCTTTTATCGCTTTTTAGCGTTTCATAGTCAGAAATATGAATATACTCAAACGTTGCATACTAGAAAATTCGACATTTATTTGGATAACAATACACACACGTGAACAAAGTACAAAAATTATGTAAGCGTGATTTCATGACTTGGAGCTGCAAGTTTACGGGTGATTCAATATGTTCCAATACAAATTTGAAATGCTATAATTGCGTGACAAATCTGGTGCGGCTAATATTTTGGAATTTGTTTTATAAACATAAATGTTAAAGGTGGTGAAGGAAGATAGAAAGTTGAAGTAAATGTTTTTACTAATTTACAATCCGTGAAAAGAAGGTGGATCATAGAAGAAAATTGGTTGTTTGGTGTTGCGATAATTGTGAAAGAGTGCTGAAGTGCTGATAATCCGTTATCTTATCTAAGGATGTTGATTAACTGGCCATTGCAGAGATGACAGTAATTCAGTAACTTTGTATCTGTTTATTTTGTGTCTTGTAGTGGCAGTGATTTTCTTTAATTTGAAAAGTATTAGATTATAAAAATCATTCATTAAAATGGAGTGTGTTGAATGAGCACAAAAAAATCTTTGCATCATTGGGAGGTGGACTGTAATATATAACAATAAAATTAACTACACAGTTTTCTTCATTACCAGTTGAATAGTTTTGGTAGTACACAAAATTGACCCTTTATTCTATTTTTAGATATAAATTAGGCAAATAAAGAGGCCATCCCGTTGTTAGGCAGAGAGTGTGCTGATATAGTTATGAAGCCATCTTGCATTTTGATCATTTATTCTTAGATTGACCTTAATTTATTCCTTCAAAAACAACTAGCGAAAATTATACATGGTATTCAATTTTCTCTGAAAATAACTCAGTCAATTCATTCTATTGTTTTTGTATTAACTGAGAAGGGTGAATTTTCCGTAGTTAGTATTTTTTTTCGGATAGACTTCTGTGATAAGTTCTGGCGCATTTTTACGTTAGACAGTTTGTTATACGAATAAACTCTAATTTCATTCATTTATTATTTCTTTGAATTAAGCAAATTATTTCTTCAAATAAAGGGGTTACGTATGAATTTTTTTTGATTAATCTATTTTTTAACTACTTTGTGGATTATTCAATTCTAATAAATTAGCCAGAATTTTACAGTATCAGTTCAAGATTACGGTTTGTTGATATATTGGGATTATCATCCAAATATGAAAGTTTACACAGTGACATTCATAGCATCAGCTTTGAGCGCTGTAACGTTGACAATATGTCTATTAGTCATACTTATGATTTCCATCGATATACGCAGAAGTTGGAATGATCTCGATTCAGAAATGAGCATTTTCACTGTAAGTTTAGTAGTGGTAAACTTTATTTATATTAGGAATAAACTGCTTTAAGCAATTAATTAATAAATATTTGAATATTAATTTTAAAATATAATTTGTTAGTTTATCTTATTTTAATAAAAACAAAGTTACTTTTTCGTATTTTGACGCACAAATATTTCAAGAACAGAAAAATTTTTGTGCGCAAAGTCAAGTTTTTATTCAAAATATTTTTAAATGAAGATGAAGAATTTTTGATTCTCAAGTCGAAAAAATTTGCAAGATTCTTATCTTTATGAGCAATAAGCAAAAACAATCTTTATTAGTCGAAAAACACCGTTTGAAGCAATTAAAAAATGTGAAAAATATGCCAGCGCTTAAAAAGTTGGATTTAGAATTTAAGACAGAACTTATATGTGCTCGTGTCTTATATATGTAAACAAGAATCATATCCACAATGAATATTTCAGGCAACAACGGATGAGTTATGGGCAGATATAATGCGGCTTGAGCACAAAAACCGTTTTCGACGACAGAGTAGGAATGAATATCGGCGAAAAAATGGTGCAAGTAGAAATTCACGTTACGGACAAGAAATCAAGTTAAAGTCATATACAAATATCGCAGCTGAAAGCATCGATTCTAAATCAGAATTAAATGGTCGTGCTCCTAGTCCACCGCCTTCTCTTGCTATTTCCAACTTTGGCTCATTCATCTCAAAAGATTCAGAATGTGGTACATTTCTTACTATAAAATATGTTATTCCAAATGAAAATACACTGTAAAAAGAGGCATTCCAAAAATGATTTGAAAAGTAATTCAAATAGTATAGAAAAGTAGAGTTAATAGTTTTAATTAAAGGCTATTCATAGCATAACAAAACAGTACTACGTTCAAACGATATGAGTATACTACTAACATAAATTTACAGGATGCCGTATTGATAATAAATGTCCAGCAGGTGCACCAGGCCCTAAAGGGCTAGTTGGTCCACAAGGTAGTTTTTATAACATATTTTAAACTAATTTTTAAGTATATCGAAACTTGATTGAATAATTTTAGAAAGACGGGTATTAAAATTATTGGTATTTTTAAGGCGAGGATGGAATACCAGGTAAAGATGGAATGCCAGGAGTTAATGAGATGGATATTGAACGCAGTAAATCAACTTTGGGTTGCTTCCATTGCCTGAAAGGTCCTGAGGGTCCACCAGGAGCTTTAGGACGTCCTGGACCACGAGGATTAGTTGGTATTAGAGGTCAAGCAGGTATGCCGGGACGAGATGGTAATCCAGGTCCGCCAGGTGAACCTGGACCAATGGGACCAGCAGGTGAGCTCTACAATTTAACTAACGTTTGGGAAATTTTCTTAGTGAAATTTCAAAAGTCTTAAGAAATAAAAATTTATTGAAAAATTTTACTCAGAATAAAACTGATAATAGAATCGCAATGAATTACCAGTCTAGGTATTTATGGTCCACAAGGGAAAGTGGGGGAGAAAGGTGAGGATGCGGAGCATCTAATAGGTCGACCGGGCCTGAAAGGTGAACCCGGTCCACCGGGTTCAGTGGGACCTCCTGGTTTCGATGGCCGCAATGCCCCACCAGGTCTTGGTGGACCACCAGGACCTCCTGGTTAGTTTATTACTCTTAAAAGACATATTCTTCTGTAATTTCTGATTGGTATTGCTGGAAAATAAACATATTTTTTAAAATTAGAGTTTGTGAACTCTAGGTAATTTGGGACCTCAAGGACCTGAAGGAATCGATGGAAACCCTGGAGATGTGGGAGAACAAGGACGACCGGGAGAAGATGCTGAGGTAAATTTGAAAATACTCAAAAAACCTATGTCGTTGTAACGCACAAAAATTTTACTCTATTTATGTTCTGCAACTTCAGTGAATACGCCTGTGGATATAAAAGTTTCTTTCCCGTAAATTCTAATTCGTTTATTCTGTCACAGATTGGCTTAAAGATTCGCCTTTAAGGACAGATTCAAAATTAAAAATTATAAAACTATCGAATTTAGCGAAAAATTAATTTAATATAATTGCAGTATTGTCCGTGCCCAAAGCGTCAAGAAGTCTATAAGAAGTTAAAAACCAGAAGAAAAATATAGATTCCGATCGCTTCCAAACATCCTGGAAAACAAGTTAAATCAATTATCAAAACTAACAGAATTAACACTATTTAAGTTAAAAATGTTGCATCATTCATTCCCATCACAATATTATCTCCTTTTAAATTTCAGTACTCAACATTCTGCAATAATTTGCATAAGCTGTTTGGATTGCAATGTAAGTGATATAGTGCTATCACAACTGATCATATGCATAAATAACATGAAAGAGAATATAAAATTGAGTAAAACAATAAATTGTCATATTTTTGGTTTGTGGACAGTGCCTAGTTGGTACCTCTTAAATTTAGTGTGAAATTAACTAAGAAAAAGGTTTGGAGAGAATGTTTGGGGACATAGAAGAGATTCCACAAAATGTTTGCGGTGTAATTGGAAATCGTTATGTGATTACAGCACCTGTTGATGAACCAGTTGCAAAACCGTATATGTATTTTCATTTATATGATGATTATCCTAGAGGAGAAGTAAACATGGTTCGCCAAAATACTATTCAGTTATTATAATGTTCTTAATAAACGTTTAGTAAAGTTTTGTATTATCGGATTCTGCTTGGTTATCAGAAGCTATCCCGATTTTCTTCTTCAAAAATAGAAAGCATTATCATGTAGCCATATTTAAAAAATTAATATTTCTTACACTGAAATTAATAATCAAATACGAATATGTTAACTATCAGTAGAAGCTATTCGTTGAATATTAAAACAGTTATCATTCTGTCAATTCTCGAATTAACGTGATCAGTATTAAAGATATCTGAACAAAACCAATTTCATAACGATTTTGATAATCTTACTGTAATAAAATTTGCATATATTGAAAAAAAAACTTTCTCTGTACTTGATAATGCATCTAAATTGTAGAATACATTTCTCTAGCCATTATATGCAATGATTGGACGACATGCTCAATCAACTGGACCAATTCATATGACTATTAAAGTTCTCGAAACAGTTAGAAACAGAAGTGTACACTTTCCTACAATTATTCAACGTGGAAAAGTGGACAAAGTAATTCTTCACTCACAAAACTGCAATAATAATAGCGTAATACCAAATGTTGACCAGTACTACAAAATCATTCTAGAGATTTATGCAGTGCTTACAGCAAGTAATTTAAAGTCTCAAGTTTCACTGCTAGAGTAGTGCATAAATAAACTGCATGAATAATTATATTCAGTTTATATTTTGCTTTCTCAATTTTTAAAATCTTAACGACAACATAAAATATCCGAATACTAGCTATTTTCAAATAACTTTCTTTATAACTATTATCGGAATATTCTAAGCTTTATTATTAAACAAGTAAATCCAAGATTTTCATTGTAAAGCGAGTAAAATATCACGTGAAATACTATACTTCAGTTATAAGGGATATCCCGATAAAATAACATGTCTCATTGAATTGTAAAGTATCACAGTACCACTAATCACAAATATTATTGTAAGAGCAATAAAAATGAATTCCAATTAAATTACACAGAAAATAAAATACAATATTAAATAATATATGTATCAACTTTAATGATTTACTAAAGCTTTGAGTTGCTCAGGCAAATTCGGTTCAGAATACTTTAAAAATTGCTACAGTAACTTAAAATCTCAACCTTTACTACTGAAGCAATGTTGATTACAAGAAAAACCAGTGTCAGCGTTTTGCAACAATTAAATAGCTTAGCCCAGAATCCATCAAAGTTTTCGGGTAACATAATTTTGAAAAGTTAGATTTCAGCAAATTCTAACCATTGATTCAGTGCTTTATAAAGCATTTTTATAAATGTCTGCGTGAGAAAATTATAAACAGATGACTCCAGCTTTATTATGGAAATGAAGGTGAACAAGAAAAGGAACTTGACCCGGAATACGGTGGCCGTCCTTTTGCTATTATTAAATATGATGCAACGCCAATATCAGTGATTACTCTTCTGTCACCTCAGAAGTATTTATCATTCTAAAAATTAACTTTTATAAATATATTCTCAAGTGTAATCTTCCAGATTCTGATTTATATATCTAGAAATAATTAGCATCTAACGTTACTCCTTTTCGATTTTAACAAAAATTTAAGCACATGCTTGATCATTTAGAAAAATCAGTTTGTTTCTTTACCAATTTATCATATATCTTTAGCAAATATTAAACTCAAACTTTGAAACCAAATTAATTGAAAACTAAAACTTTTAATTTTATAACAGCTTTAGCAAATATCAAGTTGCTTACAGAGTTAGCATGAAACTAGAGATTTAAACAATTTTGCAAATGATAACAGTTTGTTAAGTTCTATAGGTCAATTCCGAATGTGTTTGCTCTAATGATAGGCCTCGGATGCGTTCGAGCTTTGGCAGCATTACACCACGCTGGTTTTGTACACCGTTTTGTTACACCTTATAATTTTGCCATCACAAATCCACCTACTAAAGAGAATGTTCTTAACAAAATGATTATCACTGACTTTAGCGCCGTCTTACCATGGCCATGCAAGTAACCATTATCATAATTATTCACACAGATCTTCATTATAGGTTAATGACAGTATAATAATTAGAATAAATGATCCACTACACTCGTAAGTTCTGATTTTCATAAACATTGAAATAGTTAACTTTTATGTTGAAAAGATGAAATTTCGCCTCTTAGAATACTAAAATAAAGTGGAGTAAGGAAAGCGCACAGTTCTAGGCCACGAATTATAGCACCATTTGTTGGTTCCTTTCGATACAGTTCGATAAGGGCTCACTGGGGACGAGAACAAGGTCCTACAGATGATATCATATCTGTACTTTATATAGTTGCCGAATTTCTACATGGGAAGTGCGTATACCATAGCATTTCTGAAAAAGAATGACTTGCTACTTCTTAGATTCTAGATAACAGTTCCCAAAATCACAGTACTGTATCTATCTGCATAAAATCATTTCTGCCTTTAAATTATTGACATCCAAAATTCATATGTAAGAATGATTGTATAGTAACGAAGTGAGATTTAAGGTTACCTTGGCGATCGTTAAAAAATGATCAAGATCCGATTTGTTATATGAAAACTCATTTCTGTAGAACTACTGCTTTCAAAAAATTACCAAGACAACTTCGAAAAGTTTATTGGTACATATTTAGCATCCATGAATATCACATTAATTAATTTCACTGCGCAGTGATAGAATTAAATAATTTCGTACAACAAACATTGAAAACTATAAATAAAGAAGATAGCAACTTTTCTTGAAATATTTAAAAGCAAAGTTTTCCAGTTAAGAAATTTAACGCAAGTATGCATAATTCATAGTTTGATAGTTTTCAGCATAATGCACTCAAAGACAGGTTGTGCATCAGTCGACTACAAGTTTGTAATTAAATCATTTGAAGAAGCAATTGAGAAGAGAAACGGTGATAAGTTTGTCGTGCCAAGTTGGTTATTTTCTGAAGGGGCACTACCGAAGAAAAAAACATAGTGCTTGGAAAAAGTCTTGTGATAAAAGAAATCCTCTGGCCGATTTTTTACCAAACTTGATAGCTGATTAATGAAATGGGCAATTTAAAGTGAAATAACTTGATAAACTATCAGATCTCTCTTATCTCAATAATTAAGCTATTGAGATAAGAGAGATTATGGCCTAATATTTGAAAAAGTAATAAAAAATTTTTTACCTTCATAAAAAAAACTCCGTCGACTTCTGAGCAAAAACATGTGACCGCAATTGCATAAAGCTCACTTTTTGTTCATTGCAATCTTATTCTTATTCTCCATTGCAGTACGAATAATCCTTATAGTGACAATAAGATAATATGTAAGCTCGAGAAACAATGTTTATTAAACTGTGCTTACAATCTACTTCACGATCAATTACTATATTCGCTTAAAATGCATATTCCAGTCAGTTGCATCTGTCTCAAGTACATTTTCAAACTCCTACACCAGTAAGTAAGAAAATTTTAGCACAGAAAACCAAAAAACATGAGAACTATTCACACAAAATATTGACAGTAAAGTTAATGAGCTCATAAACTTTTGAAACATTATAATATATATATATTCTTTAAAACTGCAACGTAGAAAAGGCATCATCTATCTGTGCTGTACATATACACAATTTACACAATTCATGGAATACATCCAAAAAATTATTAAAACATACATTGCCAATAGTAAACTACATTACAGGTATGTAATCCATGCTGCCGACTAAATTTTAAAATGTAAATTTTACGATATGCTTCATACATTCTACATAACTGAGTTAATAAGGAATATTCAATAAATTAAACCAAACTTTTCAGCATAAGTGTCAATTCTATGAATTATGGGTGTCAAACCATCATTTGGAAAAAATTCAACTTCCCAGATTAAATCCAACCTTCGCATCGACTGACCTGCACTTTTGATTCGCAATGTTCCATCTTTCCGTCGTGAAGGATCTTTACTAGCGCGAGCAGCCTAAAATCGTACTTAATGGTTGCAATCAATAAATAAACTACTGTTAATTTTATAGTTCTAAATCATCAAAATTCTAACAATCCTAACAGAAGTATATAGTACGAAAAATTTACTGAGATATTACATTATTGATGAACTTATGACACACAGAATAATCGAACGATAAAAGCGCCTAATTAGAACTTAAATAAAGTCTTTTCAACAAAAATTTACAAAGATAAAAAATACATGAAATTGCGAAAAATTTTTTGAAATACTGACAAGAGCTTCCTCTGGAGTCCAGCCAATCAATTCCACAAGAAACTTATGGGATGCAACACACGCCAAACATTGATAACTTTTGTCACTTAAGGCCACGGTCAGCGCCCATAAACCGTCTTCGTTTATATGCAATGGCTGCAATGGGTTCGTCTCCATTGCCGCCTACAAAACAACAGGTTACTAAAATAATAGAAATTAGTATATTAATGTCATGAGATGTTAAAGACAAATCAGTTAAAATTAAAAGCGCACACCACAGTAAAATCAAGCTAAAATTCATTTAAAATTTATACAAATAAAAAAAAAGTTCCACGAAACATTTAATATGTTTTTCAAGACATTTATTTGATACTGCGTGAATAGTGCAAAAATTCTAAAAACTGATCTTCAAATACTAAATACCGATAAAACTCAAAAGTGTAATTGATTAGAACTAATATTTTATTTGTTCTGAAATGCTGCGCGAAAACTAAATGCTTTCATGAGCAAAAAAAGATTCTTACAGCTAATAATTTGCGCTTTGGCACAACAGCAAATCGCATTGACTGCAATACTTGCGAAATTGACTCGATACCAAGATTGTTGCAGGCGATAACAGTTGTATTTTTAGTTAATGTAGGTGGAATACTATATTCAAATCCCTTTGAATCACCTGGTAAAAAATACAATGTAAAATCTTGATCTCTTGTTATCTATACTTCTTTTTCGAGTACTTTTTTGTTGCAGCCAGGTCAACTAAAGAACCTGTTATGACACTTTTTTTCTGCAAATGAGAAAAAAAAATGCACAACAACAATATATTATTGAACTAACTAAATAAAAAAAGAATTAATTGCAAAAAAAATATCATTAAAACACTTCGAATCTGATTTTCCAAATTACAATTTTCTGTTCGAAACATACATTTCTTTCCTTCGTGTACTATAGGTTTTGGTGTTTCAATCAAAATAACATCATCACTGTCTTCAGGCCCTTCTCTGAAAATCACAGACTAATTCCTGGCTTTCAGTGTTTTGACCGAAAAAAATTGTATATCAACAGAGGAAAAAGTCAATCTCTCAAAATCTGACTGAAAAAAAATGCTTAATCGAAATTTGAATATTACTAAAACTTTGTAACATCACAGAAATCCTACCTGGCCTTTATTTATTTAATTTTCAGAAATTTAATAAAAAATTTTGCAATTGCATACGGTTTGTATCTAAACACCAAAATCATGTCATGACTTGTAAAAGCAGAATCAAAGCAGATCAGACATACATTTTAAGTTTTTTACAGCTTGCAGTAAGCGATGGTGTAAAATTGGAACGTTTTGATGCTGGAGAAACAATCGGTGTTTTGGTTATTAAATTTAGGTTTTCACTCGATGTCGACTGCAGTTGTTTCTGAAAACAAATAAATGTTTCATAGTGAAAGAGTACACACAAAGTTGATCATTAATATGCAATTTGTGGAAAAGATTACTATATTATTCACAGATTGCTTAATGCGTGCAGCTACACCAGTAAAAACTTGTTTCTGCTCCAAAGTTTTCGATAACCTGAAATAATTTATTTATACTAATATTCAACATGATATACTGCAAAAGAAATTTATAAACAACATTGAAAATGTATCTCATCCTGAAGAATATTTTGTTCAGTTCTTAAAAAAGATGCGATTTTGATCATGCTAACGACGAAAAAACATTCTTTTAGGCGTAAAGTAGTTGGATATTTAGATACTGTGGACGATAAAATGATATAAATTTACGAAACGTAGTAAGACAAACATTTTACGCCTAAAACGACGATATTTTTTGATTGTCGAGATATTAAAAACCATGATCACGCTTGTCTTTGGAAAAATGTTTACTATATTCCTTTAAAAAAAAATATGGAAATCAACTTACAACAGTTCTTCAGATAACGGTTTCACTTGCATTACAGGTTTCGTGTTTTCAATTCCTGTTAAATTCTGCATTCTAGAAATAAAATCATATAAACAACTGCTACATTTCGCCAGTGAAGGTATGGGACTTTGATTTGCTGTTTAGCGACAAAAGACTCTATGGAAAAGAGTTCAAGATTATTTTTAGCATTTTTTAATTTCGAGATTCAGGTTTTTTTATTCATGCTCATTGCAGTGAAGACTACTTAAAACTAGATAGGAAGCCTTACTGAGCCTTATAAATGAATATCTCAATTAATAAGTGTTCTATTGAAAAATGATTATATTTTTGAAGAAAAAGAATGATAATGTAATCCTTTCATTATTAAGGTTCTCATGTATGCTGATTTTAGTTGCTTCAAATTTATATGATGAAAAAATTTGTAGTAATCTATCTATTAAAAGTACTTACTGATCTTTTTCTTTTGTTCTGTTTGTAGTCATCTGTAAACTGTTTCCTTGATTTGGTATCGCAATATTCAGACGTTTGGTCATCATTTCAATTGGTCGACCTGTTTTCATTAATAACTCATCATCCCCACCTAACACTATACAGTTGAATTCAGTAAGCAACAAAATTCCCCGTCGACAGCAAACATCTTTTTTCACTAAAATCTGTAATAGCATCTAAAAAATAAATTTGAGCAAACGTAGACAGAAACTGAGAATGACCAATTTAGGGTTTGTTATCAGTACTGAACTTCAAAATATTGCTGCAGTATATCAACTTCAATTTATGTGAATAATTTGCTAAATTTGGTTTGAAGATTAGAAATTAGTGAGAATGAGAAGTTTACTTTACATCCTGGAGTAGTCAAAAGAGAAAGATCTGGTATCGAGCTGTATTCTATGGCTTTTATTGATGAATTACCGTCCGATACTTCCATTAAGAGCATACGATTCGAATTTCGCTAGAAGGACAATTATAAGGATTAATTCAATGTTTGCTGAAATCTGTTCGAAAGAAATATTACAATCGGTATAAAAATATAATACTCAACTGAAATCAAAAAAAATAGAATAACAAATTTTAAAATCAAAAACAAACTACAAACGGGTCACATTCCGCTTGATTTTCATCCGGTTTTATCTGGAAACCTGAGTTATCTTCAATTTCTCGAGTTAGCAACCGATACTGAGAATAAATTGAGGTCCCGATATCAATTATAGAGTTTATCTGAAATGGAGACGAGAAACTAAAATATAAGAAACTTAAATACAGAAGTTAAAGTATTATGCTGTGCTTTTATCAAAAAAATGATTAAGCTTTCATTAGAACCGATGATAACAATTATTCCAAATAAACTGCACCTGTAACAATATAGTACTTTTAAGCGATGTTCGCTTTGTATGTTTACTCACTGATAATGGTAACAATGCACGAGAGGATACTGCGAGATCAGTATAAAGCCATTGTTCATACACAGCTGATAGCAAAGAATGTTCAAATTCCTGAAAAGTAAAACATTCATGTAACTTTTTGAAAGTATAAAGTAAAAATATTTAAAAAAAATCAGTGATACTAAAAAGTATCCGAGAAATTATTCTGAGATATCTATGCTTGAAACCAATATCTTTATTTTGTTCAAAAATCTGTTTTCCATTAATCTAATAATCTTAACTACTTACGCATCAGTTATTTCTATTAGAAATAAGTAACAAAGTAGCCAAATTGCTGTTCCCCAAAATTTACGACGTTTCTTTTTACTAGCAAGAAACATTAGGCACTGAACGTCAATGCACAATAACTAATGTAAAGTATGCAATCAACAAACTCTCACGAAGTTGAAAATTCATACCAGTGAGCGAAGATAGATGACGACTTCATTAAGCCACTCTTCTTGTAATATCACATTAAGCTTTTCCCTAAAGAAATTTCTGATAAAATCAATATCCATCCATAACACTGATCACATTCACAGCTGAAAAGTTTTTTCATATTCATGATAAGAATAAAGGATATAAAAAACTAGACAAATAATATAAAACATGGTTGTTGTTTTTTTTAAATATGTACCACAAACAAAGTACTTTTCTTATCATTCTTGCAGTTTGGATTAACTCAATCTATTTTTAATAAGTAGCCAAAGCTTTGGAAATCTGACTTAAAATAACATAATTATCATTCATTATAACAAGTAAAAAACATAAAAACACAAATTATCTCAATTGTGCGCTAAATCGGAAGTAATTTTAGCTGAACTATCACAAATTTAAAATCATTACACTAAATCATAGAACCTAAACTGAATACAAATTATAAATCACCAAAGAGATCTGAAAAAGTGACTTCAAACGCCAAAACATGAAGGACAACCCATAGTAACGCCGCTTCGCCTATTTTTCTGCTCTAGGCTGCATTCAAAAGATCCTTCCGCCAAACTCCGATTTCACTGTTCATTGTGCAAATGTCTTGTATCACCAAAATATATTCCAAAATGCAACATCTCTGAGAACCAGTTCTTCGTTGTAATTGCTCCTACATGATTACCGATAAAATATGATCATTATCAAAACATACAACTACTTGCAGATAACCACTTCAAAAGCAATAAAATCATCATCAAATATAACAAACAACACTGACTGAATACGGTAATTTCCACCAAATAAAAGTATAATAATAAGTATTGTTGCCTTAGCCATTTATCTACTCTCTCTGATATCAGCTAAATAGAGAACAGACAGAAATATCCTTAATTTCTATCTGTACATTACTACTAAAATTAGTTGCTCAATTTACCAATAATATATTAACAATTCCTCTTGCTCTTATTACACTTTTTCTTCAATATCAATTGCAAAGATATTCCTTACAAATATTCTTATGCATTTGCATCTTATTATCAAGCAGCAATAAATAGAATGCTCCAACAAAATAATACTTCATTTTCTATTCCATATACTACAGCAACAATTGCATACTTTTGAGCTTCAGAATCATCTCGAAATATATCGCTCTCTTCATGGGTTTGTTATAAGGTATAGCTAAGTGACTGCTCACAGGTAAGCCAATAAATATGGCATTTGAATTCTTTAGCAGGAACATATATCAGTTATTAAATAAAAAAGTGAACACATAAATAAGAGTGCTTATTTCACCATAAATGATACGTGTTAATAACTTAAAACGCAACAAAAAACATATGACAGATGCAAACAAAGCATAATTTTAATATCCCTAGATGAACATATATGAGCAGTGACCAACTGATTGATTACAAAAGTTATTGACAAATCTCTAATTAGAGGAATTTCTAGAATTCGCCAACAAATGATCCAGTACTTCACCTCAATTTTACCAACGATTACAATTTCTGTTGCTATTATTATATCAATTGCAATTGTGTTATCATGTACCGTACGAAAAACCAAACAACGAGCGTACAGGCCGGGACACTTACCAGATTTCGAGGTATTAAAAACTAGTCATTACTAGAAATAACTGCGAAGAATAATTTGCAAGAAAATGACCTCAAACGTTGAATCCATGTCACAAAACGAAATCATAAGATCTAAAAAATTGCCAAATATACACTCCCTGAATGAACTGGAGGAAAGCATCATTCCCCAATCACTGGACAATGAACTGTCTTTTATTCAAAACTACCCTAATAATATTGTTTTGCAAAATTTCTCATAAATTTAGGACCCTGACTCTAAAGAAGCAGATACATATTACGGAATGAGAAGTGCAGTGGCATTCCCCACCAAAGAGCTAACCGAAAGTTGGACAGCCAGTTTAGTACTATTATCTTTTGAATTACTGGAAAGTTCAAACAGAAAAGCTGATTTCTTAGTTTAACTAACTAATGAGTATTTAATACAACTCAAAATTGCAAAGCCTCGCATTTTAACTTATTATTAAACATAGTAAAATTCAGTATTTAAAAAAAACTATAGATGATAGTATTAAAAAACATGACTCATCACTTGACCGCACACACATTTGAAATGTTCAGTCTTGAGTAATAATTATGTCTTTATGTTAAAGCTGAACAAGAATTTCGAAGACCTCAAGCCAACGGGAAAATTGCATTAAAATTTGATATAAA
This sequence comes from Thelazia callipaeda, assembly GCA_900618365.1. Classification (NCBI taxonomy): domain Eukaryota; kingdom Metazoa; phylum Nematoda; class Chromadorea; order Rhabditida; family Thelaziidae; genus Thelazia; species Thelazia callipaeda. The sequence goes on from UYYF01004390.1 coordinate 52,747, forward strand.
TCAACAAGCAGTTCCCAAGAATGAAATAGTGCAGTCCTGTAATCCTGAACGTGGAATCAGACAGCCGGTAATTTACCCATATATTTCTGTCACACTAGAAATTTGAAATTTCAAAATTTAAACTGGAACAAACTTAGATAACACTAATCAATCAAAAAATCATTTCACTAAGCTAAAACGTCAAAAATAACAGTCGCAACTGAAAGCTAAACAAATCATAACTTAATAAAGTGACATATCAAGTGTGCTAAATAAGAGGAAAAATAGAAGTACAATGCTACAAAATGAGGCCTGACCTTAAGTAATTGTATGATTGAAAACTACTGCAGTACTGTGCTCTCCGCACAAAAAATTGAGCTCAATGATGCAAAAAATGATAAAATTTGTTTTTGCATCAAAAGCATAGTACAGTATGAGATAATTAGATATGACCTAGTAAAATATAGAACTTGCATCAAAAATTTATTCAATATTAGCTGTAAACTAAACAAGAAACGACATAATGTAATATGTATGAATTCAATATATGCAAAAAGTAAAGTGTTTATGTTTTTCTATTGTGTTCATACTCATCAAGGCTAAGTTAAATGAAAATAATCATAATATAGAAAAGTTAATCACCTGAATCACAACTTTCAAAATAAAGATTTCTGGAGTACAAACTATTTGACATCGCAGATCATTGATCACTTCAGATCAACAAATAAATAGTAGAGTCTTAAAATTTTAATGAGCACGGAAATGCTGCTTATCGACGTTTCTTAGATGAGGATCCCTCGTCCCCTCCATCCACTGCTCTTTTCTTTACTTCTTTACCCGATTCTTTAGCTGATTGCAGTAACTGACCAAGACCAAAAATATCCTCTTCCTCTTTCTCGAACTAAAAGTAGACGTTTAGCAAGAAACTTCAAATCTTATTGTTGATATGCTAACCTAGATTACCACACAAAAGGTTGAAACAGTAGTACGAAACAATACTATTAACAAACGTCATAAATTTTTCACAAAAAAAGTCTAAAGAAAATTAATATTTGCAGGAGTCTGATGGAAAAGAAAAAGCGAGATTTGCATTCTAAATTATGAAAATCATAACAAATTCTAGCAAAACATATTTTTAACTTTGGAAAGTAAGTGTTATTCACAGAATAAAGTAAATCACATGGCATTTAGAAATGTGTCTACACTGTACAACTCTTCCAAAGCACATTTTCCAGCTTTACTTGAAATGAAACAAAAAATGAATGCAGTGAAAAAACGAGACAGCTCAGAAGTCCCTTCACGAAATATATATTTTGCAGAAATATAATTATAATAAGAGACTAAAAGACAGGAAATGATATCAAGACAAACTTCGACAGGTCCGGCATTGCGGCCAGTCCCCGGTTCAGCACCACTAAATCCTTTGTCAGGAACGAATCGATTAGTGCTGATAATGCGATCCAGATCATCGCCATAAAGATCTCTGTCAAGATTTTTGCCTGAAATTATTTGAATTCCCAATCATCCTATTTTTTACAGTAGATGTGAATGAAAATTAAAGAAATTGGCTTTTTTAACTTGCTCACTTGGTCGATATATATGCTGCTGAATATTATCTTGAGCACGCCATGGCTTGTCATATGCGCTATATGTTTCATCATCAATGCCACCGCTATCCAATCCCTAGAAAAACAAATTTCAGCTTTACTTCTACTTTAGCACACAATGAGAAATAAATACCCATAGTGTAGCATCATAACACTGACGAACAAAAAAGGAATTGACAGATTTAGAAAAATATTAAGTAAATGTTATCAGTACAATGAGACACCTTGGATTGATCAAACAAACGTTGATCGAATTGTGTCTCGTGATGTCTAGCTCGAGCATCTGGCAATCCTAATGCGATCTTCTCACTTATATCGCGGTCACGACCTTTTTTGAGACGATCTAACTTATCTGGATTGTTTCTCGCTATATTTTTTTCACGACGATACTCATCCACGCGATCACGTCTGCAAAATAATCTTATGAAAATGAGAAATTTGAAGTAACAATTCCATAGAGCAACTTAAAAAATCAATAAGCTGAATTTGTAGGAACAATGCAGTAGTATCTTCATCTCTCAGAAATCAAAAATTTCATTTTTTCAGAAACTATGAAAAGAGGAAATGATTCAAAAACATATAGTTGCAATAATAAAATCTGGGAAATGAAAATTAGCCTAATTTTAGTTAACCTAATTTGATCTCGTTCACGAGCTTCCTGATTAGCCAAATCATCTTCATGAGCCTTCTTTGATAGCGCCCGCTCTTGTCTGCAATTTACGAAAAAAAGATAAAATTATTTAATTATGAACAGATACATGAACTAACATTATGGACAAATGCCAAAAACGTATTCTATTAACTACTATTGCTATTGCTTAGTTTCATAAGTAACAGAAGTAGATAAAAATTCTTTATGAACAATTTAGGTCAAAAGTACTCAGAAATTGATCAGTTTGCTGACAGAAAATTATAAAAGTAATGCGAACCTGGCTTTCGCAGCCATGGCTCTCATTTTCTCTTCTTGTTCAGCTTTCTTATTCTGTGCAACACGACGTTCCATTTGAGCGCGTGTCTCAACAGCTTCGCGAGCTGTGCGATCAGCCAAATATAATGATTCCGCCAACTTCGCGAAATTTTCATTAATATGTACCTTTAAAAAAATTTTTATTACCAATTTGTCAGATCAAAATATTCGAACTTTATAATACAAGAACATCTCTCATAATGCTAAGAAACAAAAAAAAAAACCTGCTGCAAGCCTCTTCCATCAGCAGCAAGCCTCTTATCGAGAGCAATGGTGAATCCTAAAGATATCAGAACTCAGATACAAGCTACGTGTATTAATAAGTCATGAATCCCACACATCTTCACAAATAACAAATGAATAGATAAATAAGTACTAAAATGATGCATTTTTTTGTTTGTAGTTCATTCTAATTAAAAACCTTTTGGATTTTTCCAATTTGATATGCATGGAGGAATTTTCCAATCAGCTTGTTCTTTCACAGTTGTCTGAAATAAAACATAATGTGAACACTGAAGAAATAAACATAGTCAATCAAGATAATTGTGAAGCAGTCATGACAGTGTCGACAACATATTAACAAAATTTATTGAATAAATCCAATTTTTATGCAAAATTATACTTTTCGAGGTGGTGAATGCATAACGGGTGCTGGAGGAGAAGGAGGAGCACGTGGTATCTTCTGATTGATTCTGAAAGAATAAATAAATAAGAATATCAACAGAATTCTTCTTCCTAGATTATAAAGTGCAGTAAAAATTACTGATCACAGTATGATAAATCATGACAGTTTCTAGATAGAATAACGAATGTTACACAGTAGATGAAAAAAATGCCTGACTTAAACTTTGGAGGTTCCATAGGATCCTGTTGCACTTCAACCATACGAATAATTCGCTGCTGGGCACCGCTATTGAATCCACTACTTTGTTGGCTTGGAGTGTAACGTATATACTGAATCGGATTTGGTCTTTCTGCGTGTCGTACAGGTAAAGCACTGGCTATCTGAAGCAAACGTCTATGAAAAGGATGAAAATAAATGTCCTACAAATAAACTGATTTTAGAATATAGTAGTTGCAATTCTATGAACAAATTGAAACCTTTGTCGATGTTATTTTTTCCAGAGCTAAACGAGTAGTTTCAGTTTGCTCTGCAATTGTTTCGTCGTCAGGCCGTTGAAAGGATTCATCTTCATCATCTAACATTTTTGGCTTCATATCAGCAAGCCTTGTATAAACAATCTGCAAAAGTTCTTGAACTAATAGCAATGAATATAATTATCATTGATATGTTTCGTGTGAATCTTTCAAATCATTTCCGTCATAAAACATAACCAATGCTGCTTTCTTCTTCACTACACAACATTAACCATTTGAAATTATTGTGGTGAAATAAACTGGACTTTACGTAATGAATTACGAAAAGCTTTTTGTTTTTTGCATATTTCAGAAATACTAGAGCAAGAATAACAGTAAACTGTGAAACTTAAATTGAATTTCATATGTTTAACAAAGTTCGAACTTACTTTGTCATTGGAATGACCGATTCGAGCAATTGCGTCATGCCTTAATTTCCCTTCCGTATCAAACTGAAGAGCGATTGTTTTGTCGCCACCAGATTTTTTGTGCAAATCCATCCCCATGCCTACAAGTTAATTTTCCAGCTCAGTTCGAGGAATCGTTTGTACAAAGATAATAAATAAATTTCTAAACACCTTTTGTAAAAAACTCCTGCCACTCAGATAAGACTTCCGTAGAAATTCAAAAAATTAGAAACGGATAAGAACAAAATATTACCCAAAGGAAACTGTGCAACTGGTATTTCAGGAAATGCGCCGCCATCACCAAAATCCTAGAAACAGCCGATACGTTTTAAAGGAATACAAACGAAGTATCGAAAAAACTACATCACAAATAAGTGGAAAAAAAATAAGTCATTACCTCAACATTCCTGGGTATCCAATCACTTCTTTTACCATAAGGCGGCGGTTCTTTCACTACTACAGCTTCACTATCATCTTTTTCAAAAGCAGTCTATAGATACAGTAAACGTGGTGCTTTTACCACAAAAATTTCAGAAAATAAAGTTAACTACAATTATCAAATTTTTGAAAAAATTAATATAATTTTTCAAAAAAACAGAGAGATAAAAACACAATTAGTAAGAGTTCTAAAATCAGAGCTGACAAACTCACTTCCCTTCCCTGGAACCACGGATCACGACGTACTGAAGACCATTCATCAGAAGTAGAAGACGGAGGTGGAAGTATGCTGTAATTTTTATTTCTTTAACCATAAACAGAACTGACAGAAATAAGAATGGTAGATTGTCAGATCTTCAACCGTTGAAAATTAGCAAAAATTTTTTTATTACAATTGAATTCATTCTGCTTTTTTGATTTTAATGAATAATACTTGCAAGTAGCAATATTAAAAGGAAAAAATCTGTCAAAAATGCTTGGAAATTTAATTATTCATGATTAAGGACTAAAAAACATACTCAGCTAGCTTTACAGACATATTTCCACTTCAGCGACTGCTTCTTGAAAGAGGAAGCACACTTCTAAAATCAAGTTTAGGTATTTGAATACATGCAAATAATTACGGAGTTTATCCGGATTATATTTAAACTCAACTGTTTAGCCTATCCGAACGTTACAACACTACTTAGATTTACAAAAACTACGCATTAAGCTTACAAATATGTCTTTCGGCAACTTGCCAAATTGGTTTTACGGCTGATATGAAATAACACATAGGACGAAATGAAAACTTCTCACACCATTGTTACAAGCACAAAATTAGCCCTCGAATTTTCTGATATAACTTCTGATAGGTTCTGAGTACTGGTCCATCTTAATGTTGCCAGGCATGACTTGTAACTCGAAGTAGGTAATTCGTATGCAGTTATTAGGGATGAACCAGACACACATAGGTTATTAAATATAATTTTGAAAGCATGAAAAGCTTTGCTAGCCTCTATGTAAATTGAAGAAAATTTTGTTAGCAATTCTGGAAATTTCCAAAATTATTACAACATTGATTTGGCACTGTTTCCGAAGCCAAAAAATTGTAATTAGGAGTGACAATAGAAATAATTGATGAATATTATAAAGTTAAAAGATATAATTCGTTTTGCAAGATTATAGTTATTTTTGAAATAATGCATACGCGAACCGACTTTAAATACTTCTAAAGTAATACGTGAAATCATCTCACCTTACAAATAGAATCTAGTGATCATTTGAAGTTTGCATTTGACAGAAAGCATCATCGTAAGTATTCTTTGCTTGATGACTAATACTCCTCTATTCTGTTGTTAATATGATTAGAAGTAAAAAAGTGAATTAAACAGACCCAGTAATTTACATATTTCCTGTACTGCCCAATGAAATTACTACTAAGCTGATCAGTACCACTAAGTCTCTTGAAAGATCGTGGATACCTTGGAACTAGTGCTATGTACTAGATAGACACTCAACGAATTTGATCTTTTCCCAATTATTTTCATATATTTCATACGAATTCAGCGAATACCAGAAGTTGCTGATATGGACGACAGGTTACAACTTTGTTTGAAATTTTGTTTTCATAGATTAGTTTTGTCAAAATTAAATAAACACAATCAAATTTTTTTTCTTCCGACAGTTATGATTGCTTTGATCACAAGAGCGAACTGTTACGATGATATTGAACGATTTATTATTAAATGGTCCGGATGGTCATGCGTATCGTATTCTCACCAAAAAATGGACCAACGCGTTCAAATTACAATAACAGAAAAATTTTTTATGGAGTAAGAGTAATCGCATTTGAAGCACATTGATCCACTAAATACTACACAATTTATCATGAAAATGTTGATACCAAGAATGCTGTACAAATCACCGGAATTTTCGATACATATAGTTGTGCAGAAACCGAGAATAACGATGACTATAATCTCATACTACGTACATTAATGGTAGTGAACAGATGAAAAGACAGGATACAGCTATCCATAATGCTAAACATGCACAAAAAACAAATCAAATATTATAAAACTTTAATGAAAAGGCTGCCTGATATTTTTGCTTCAGAACCACAAATACAATACATAGAAGCACAACAAACAACAAAATTGACAAGTCTATCTAACTATTAGAAAAGTCAACATCCTAATTATATTTAAAGATTCCTGCTTATCAGCCCCGAATTTTTCAATTTCGATCACCAATTAATTCCCAATAGTACTGCAATAAACAATCATTGCTGTTAACGAGGTTCGTAATTTAGCGAAAAGCAAATGACAGAAGATAATTTTCATAAACTCTTGGAAAAATCAAACTTCAAGTATTAATTTCGCCCAAAAGTAAAAAAAAAGAAAGAAAAGAAACCCTCTGAGCCATTGTTACATTTACCAGTTATTACAATTCATGAAACCAAAGTAGAAATTGAAAGTAAAAAACATTTCCAGGTTAAATGAAGGCTTTGAGAAGAAAAATATTCTAAACAGTGTATGAATCTATGGAACATTAAAATTAAAGAAAAGAAAAAACTAGCGAATCTAATTAAAAAACAAGAAATTTCAGTATTTCTCGAATTTCTAGCCTAAAGAATGCTAAGCCGCTAATGCTTGATTGATACAATTCAACATATTACTTATAATTGATCATTTTGTGAGCAGAACTAACCTACATGATGACATCCATGATTGAATCAATTCAAAAGAAATTTCTTACTTAGTAAAATAATTATAGAAATAAAGTGTTCAAAGCCGCCAACCACAAAAGTTACCCCGAAAATTTTTCACACAACACGTAATTTGATAGATACTACTGTAATTCTCAAAATTTTTTGTTCTAGGAAAAGTACTTGTTAATATTTTCACCAGAAAAAATTTGCTGAATTCTACAGCTGACATGAAATCTGAAGGTACACTACTAATCTTCCCTGAGAGTTGACAGAAGAACTTTGCATTTAACTTGCGTAACACAGTTGTCATTAAGAAAAAAAGCAATTTAAAAATACAGAAGGAACTAATTTTTTTACAAATTCTCAATCAAATAAAGCAAAAAATTAATTAAAAAAATTAACTAGACTATACATGAGGCAGCAAAAACGTATCACTCCAAGGAAGTATTTTTTCGTAGATAGAAAAGAATAAAAAACAAACAAGCCTTCAAAACTGATATTTAAAAATTATTTAGTGATAACATTGTCATAACTTCAGCATTGATAATCACTGGTCATTGATTCTGCTCTAAAAGTATCTAATCTTTGTCATCAACTAATTTTAAAAATCCATTCAATGACTTTCAAAAAAGAGTAAACACACGCATTATAAACTGAAACATGGAGGTGCTGTATATCATACTCAAATGATAATAAGCTATATTTAGAATTTGAAGACGAAAAAAAGAAAAAACTAACCGGACATTAATACCATGATGCTTGAAAAAAATACAAGAAAAACAGACAAGAAACAATCACTCGATATTTAAAAATGTGAGAAATATTATGTATAAATGACTGTAAAAACAGTGTAAGGCCATATGTATTTAATTACACAAATATTAAATGAACCGCAAATAAACTTGCATGTACATATGCTGAAAATTATATAAACTTTGAGTATAAAAATTCAAATGTGTATCATAAGAATTCATAAAAGTTTATAAGCGGCTCATGCATAAATTGATAATATGGATAAGTCGTAGCAGAAATAGAAACCGTACTGCAATACTCCATTACAAAATTTTTACAAAAAAGTACGCAGCTTCAAAAGTAACTTTGTTTGTTTTGTTTTCCAAGGAAAGAAGCAAAACGATAATGTGAGTTAAAATAACTTCATGAATGCAAGTGATAAGTGATATCACGACGATAATGCTGTAGCTTCCTAAAAATTAATACATTATAAGTCCAAAATCTTGCATAGTTCATTGAAATATGCGTATGAGCTTAATTTTTTCTACCGAATATTTTAATTCATATACTAAATGCAGATTTACTGTTGCAAAGTGCTAAATTGTGAAAAAATTTGATGTTCTACCAGGTATTTGTATTCTAGTTGTAGACTACTCATTTGAAAAATTTTTTCATTACTGATATTGTATTTCTTCTGCAGAAAAATATAAATGCACGAGAACGAACAAGCTCACAATCTGAGATGTTAATTTCAATGAAAATGTAACATGATGGAAAAAAATCAGAAGCACAAATTTCAATAGTGACAATAATTAAAAACTTGCATAAGAGTGAATAAACTGAAGCATGAATTTGAGCAGTACCTGTTTTAGCAAAGTTTTTTGCATATCAGTAAAAGATTGGCATGTTCCCGCGACCATTTCTTCGTCTTCCCCTCCACCTTCAACACCTGCAGTGGCAACTCCACCATCTTCCTTTCCACCTGGAAGCGTTGAGTTGCTTACATCGTGAGCATCAGTAAGACCAACAGCACCTCCATTTCGTGGTGTTGTTGATACTGGAGTTGAAATTCGATTTCCATTCATCGCCTAAAAACACAAAATTCGAAAAAAATTGAACTTGAGAGTACTTTGAAAGCAATACAAGTTTTTCCTGCAATTGTATTCTTACTTTTTTTCCACTACAAAAATTCAATGTAAAAAAGAATAAAACAAGCATACAAAAGTTATTTTGAACATAAAACTGGACAGAAATTCCATCGTCTTTTGTAAATGATGGAAGCTGCAACACCTTTCAACCATTACTGCCTTAATTTGAGCTTTTAAAGAAAGATGGTGACTAAAATAAATGAATAGAATTAGATACTAATAATAATGTACCTGCAGCCAGTTGAGTACAATTTGATTACTCTGAGTAATATTTGCCGGTAACTGTGAATCATTCAGTGAAACACTAGAGAGGGCAAGAAGTGATGTAGCATCTGCAAGCGCTGATGACGATGAAGTAGCTATCTTGCCTGAACTGTCCACTGCTACAATGACTATCAATAACAGAATGAATTATTTATTCAAAAATTTATATTTCTCGCTATGTTACGCAAATCTTATCATGATTCACAATTTTAGGACCTTTAAAATGCAAACAACATTCTCATGTTTCCGTGAAAATATGAGAGAAAAAATCTTGATTATGCATGAAATATTGACAACAATGATTTCTTGATAAAAGTTAATGTTTCATAAATAATAATTATAACAGACTGTTAGTGACATCAATCGAAGAAAGCTGTTGGTTATTTTCTCGATTTTGATTACTAGCCACAACACACTTTCGCATATGCTTTTCGAGAGTTGAGTGCACAGAAAATGGCATTTGACAAATATTGCAGTGGTAAGTTTCCTGCACAAAGATTTGATTTTTGAAAATATTTTAAATAGTTTAGACTACCAGTTAATCAATTTAAACTCATAACTCGTTACAGTTATACTGATTTTTTATATCAACAAAATGAACTTGAGCTAGAAATAAATGAAATTGAATACAAACTTTTCCTTGCTGACCATGAGTGCGCATGTGTCGAGTTAATTTACTACTTTGAGCACAAGCGTAAGAGCATAAGCGACATTTGTACGGCTTTTCTCCAGTATGACTTCGCAAATGCACAATCAAATTGGAACGATTCGTAAAAACCTTGAACAAAAGTGTCAAATTATAATTTAAACTTGCAATCTCAATATCATTTTAAAATGTTTACTTACAAAGAAATACACCACACGCTTTTTTTGTTCAATACAAAAAAAAAATGGAATTTAAAATGACATTTTAACAATACCTAAAAATAAAACGAATGGAACTATAAACTTACATATACCTGTCTCTAAAAATTCTCTTCATCGTTCATGAGTTAAAATAATGGTATCATCAATCCCAAACATTTATCCAAAAAACTACCAACCTTACAACAAAATGTACATCGATCCTTTTTAGCCGTTGTATCACGACGAGCTGCAGGCTCAGCGAATGCCAAATCATCATCATCCACAACATTCAACATGGTAGATTTAGTATCTTCAGTACTAAAACAAATGGACATGAGTGCACTGAAACGACAACATGTTAAAAAAAGAGTCAGCACAGGTTTTAAACATTTTTTGAAACTATTTAGAAAAATTTACTTCGATTTCAACAAGACTGTAGAGATAATAGAAATGTAGGCTATAAATTTTCATCTCAACAGTTAAAGTCACTACCAATATCTTGGGAAATGAATTACTCCCAAAACAATTACGTAGTATTCTTTACGAATTTTCGTATGCTGTATGCTTCTTCATCCATTAACGAAGCATAATAAAACTGACGATATGAAAGTTAAGAAACAATCTTAATGAAAGTAATCAAGTATAAAACAGGAATATAAAAATAACTAAAAATTAGATAACCTCTCATCATTATGTCCATCGAGCCTTGATAACTTTTGTGGTGGAGCTACAGATGGTATCGATGGCGACATAGTTTCGGAACCATTATTAGATGATCGATGTCTTTTTCCTACAAGTGCAGTCATACCATTCCAAGGTATTTGTTTAAAATTTGGACTTGACAGCTGATCATGTACTGAAACATCGGATCTACCAAAGGTACTCAGTCCCAATGAATGTGTTACTGAATTAGGTGCCACAGGTGATGGTTCTTCAGGACTGCTGCAAATATGCATTAATTGTGTTTAGGCTCATTTAAATAATGAAATATTATTTGATTTTTTTTGCAATTGTATTCACGCAACTTTAACCTCAAGTAAAAAAATACTTGTGTTCTTAATGTATGCTTCACATCCAAGACATTTTAATACATTTTAATCATGAAACTACCTAGTAATTTTCGGAACAGCATTGAAAGCACTTCCAGTGTTATTATTTGAAGTAACTGAAGAACTTCCAGTATTAAGCAAATAGGATGCAGCATTATTTAAGGAAAATTGTGCATAATATTCTTGCATCAAAGCTAGCATATTCGGTATATTGGGTTGCATCCATAAATTCTATAAATCCAATTATGTACTGAAAAATATAGGAAATATCAACTATATTGAATGAATCAATTTAAAGTGGAATACTTTTTCTATTTCTACACTTCAAACTAATTCTGATTACGACTTTTAGTTATGATTGCATTTTTTGAAACCTGTAATGAAGGTTGTTGATGTTGACGCTTTTGTTGGTGTTGTTGTTGTTGCTGTAATGCAACTGCAGCTAATGTAGCAGCTGTAAGGGAATTAGAAACATTACTGAGAGTCGATCCTGGAAGAAATGCTGTAGCAGCAGATGCAGAATGCTCTTCATCTGTATTTTCCGAAACTAGCGTCCTAAAACTGATCTTATTTTTTTTCCAAATTTCTGACAAGAACTATCATAAACTGCATATTTAATAGTGAATAATGAATGAATCAAAACATGTCAAACTAAACATACTTTTTCATATTCGAAGTTTTAAAATGTTCATTACTTCTATTCGATACTACACTGGAACTCATTACATGACGTAAATCAGTCAAAGGCTCTCCTAAAATGAACAGTTTACATTATTTTGCTTCAAGTAACTAATACAAGAATATTTTAATTTGTTTATCATTTTAAAAATCTTCCTTCTGTATTTACTTCTATATAATATTGTTCTAATGAATTAAGTAATTCTGCATCTTTATATATAATTTGTTTAGCATCACTACTAACTCTGCCGTTACAAATACAGAATATTTTAAAAGTAAAATTAACTTTTTTGCATAAACTTTTCAAACAAACCTGCTTTCTCGGCTATTTCTCTCAGCCGCTCGGAGCAAAATGCATTCAGACTAAATCCACCTCTACCTAAATAAGAAATAAGTAATAAAACTAAGAAATATTACATATTATTGACATTAGCGTTTGAAAAAGTGACTGAAGTCAAGATTACAATTCACTGATTTTTGAAAGTTAAAGATGAAGTATTAGATAGAAATTAGAACGTACTGACACCAACCATTTAGCTTACTTTTCGCAGCCGTAGTATTGAAGGGACTTGTAAATGTAAGAGTTGGTGGAGGCATTGATGTTCTTGGTGTTAACAGTGATGATGATGTTGACGTTAATGATGAGGTAATTACCGACGATTTTGGCAGTGCACTGCGAGGCATACATGGCATTTCTTCCTAGTATATTTATATCGAAATTACAAGTACAGGACAAGAAAATACAAACATTAAGCATTATTAAAAAACATGAGGTAAATAAAAAAATTAAGCATTATGTGCTATATGGCGCTCATAATGTGGAAAAATAAACCGAAATGGAATAAGAAGAGCATACCTCACAGATACGAAGGCCATGAGCAAAGAAAACATGCTTAAGAAGGCCCCAAACATCGGCACATACGTGCTTACAAGAATGACACGTCAATGCTCCTCCAACTAATAATGAACTCTCACTCTGTTTCACATCTGCAAACATTAAAATAACATAAAAATGATTACAGCAACTCTTCAATTAATTATATTCCATTACCTAAAAGGAAATAAAGCTCTATTAGACCAGATCAAAATCATAAAGCCTTCACTAGACATAGTCATTCAAATTAAAATTGCTCTTCGTATTTCACTACTGTCAGTGCAGAAAGATACCATTAGCTAATATCAAAGTTTATTCCAATTCGTTTACTTTTACTTATGTAAACAGTAAACAAATCAGCTATTTTTCAGGTTCTTTCACCGCAAAGACTTGAAAAATATGCAAATTATTAAACTGCCTTATTTGTCAATAAAGCGAAAACTTCATAAGCTGCAATACAGAAAATATGTGCTATCAGAATAATCAGCAATCATATTCCTACAGATCTTGATTGTTTAAGAACTAAGTATTTGAATCTCTTAAACTAATAATTCCAACCGATTATTAGCTAATTACTTTCATGTAACTTGTTCTTAATCTTAAAACAAATAATTAAAAAATGAATTATATGGAAGAGACCAGAAGCTGAAGATAACTTTTTACATCTGTATTCAAACACTTTCTATTGTTTACGGCAGTAATTCTGTACAAAAACAAATTGACTGAAAAAAACTCACTGATCAAAAAAATATAAAATTGCTCAGAATTATATTTTTACATATTGTTATCAAAAACAAGGCAAGTATTTTCATCTAATGATCTCTTTTTACTTGGATATAAAATGTTTTCAGTGAATTATAATCGTTAAGTTAGCAAAAAGATCTAGGTACTTTGCTTTTTAAACAACCTCTTTAGTAATCTAAATCTTTTTATCCCTTCTCCCTATTTTAAAAATTTTTTTCATAATTCATAATCCTCTCATAAAATGGCAACGGCACGCCGATACTGCTAAAACACGTGAATCACTTTAAATCACTTTACACGGACTACAAAGTCAAATCTTTCCATGTTTGTCACGTAAAAAATTTATTCAGAAAATGACAATGACAAAGAGCACGCTAGCTGTTACTGTTAGCTGATTGTTTCTTCTGTGTCTACATCATAAAATTTTCGGAATAATTAGCCCATTTACAAAGATAAAGAGTGATCAGAAACACTTTAACTCAGTTTCTCAACTATGTAAATTTGTTTAGTGCATTATACTAGCTGCTGTGAATCAGAAACGACAATTATTATTGGTCACTGCATGTAACCGGAATACCTTTAACAGAGCATAATCCTCAGAATCAGAATCCAAAATTAACTAATACTTATACTGATATAATGATGTATGGCATCAGTGCACTAACATGTACCACCATCTTCTTGTAGTATTCAATTTAGGTACAATAAGTTAATCAATCTGAACAAAAAATTATCACTTTACTGCCACAATTTTTAGTAAATTTCTTCGTTTTCTAATCTTAAAAATATGTGAATAATTAAAAGTAAAGTGAAATAAAGTAAATTGCAATGTCTTTTTTCTATTTTTTACTGCCCAAACAAATGCAATAACCGTTTATCACTGACTGTACCATAATATCAGGTTTGCAAATTAATCATCGCAGCACTATTGCACGCATCCATCGCATCATCATAATAGAGTTAGTACTCGCCACTAGAGAGAATGCATCAGAGTAAACCTGTTCTAGCACTATTATTACCTAATCATGGCTAATCACAGGCCCCATCTAATCAGTTGATCGAAATTCACCTGAATCTAAGCTAAAAAAATCTGAGAATTCAGATATCTAGCTAATGAAAAGTTCTTGCCACAATTATTTTCATAATTTTCCGCAAAGAAATGAAGCAAAATTTTTTGCACTTTCATTTTTATTTCATCTTTATTTTAGTTTACTTTCACCTTCTACCGGTCTCATTTCAAGTTTTCGACTGAATGAGCGGAAAATAAAATAATCAATTAGAGTAACTACAGTACTACCTAAGTATTACTAACGATCATGCCAATGCTTCCAAGCAATGACAGCGAGTTCTGTGCTTTTTTTAATTGTTAAAATTTCATTTAAGAACCTGTCCAGAACAGTTCTATCGGCTAAGTTATGTCTCATCAAACTTTCTCTACTCAAATGCGTAACCACCTAAAAAAATGACTAAACTTCAATAGAACATACTGTATCCTTTAAATGTTACTTACTAGTTACTACTCCAACTTTAACAAAAATAATGTACCTATATTTTCCAATTGTCCCCTTTTCTTCAAATTTAAATTTTTTTACTAAAATGATAGCAGTTCTTTCTTGAAATAAAGTACTGTAAGCAGTAAAGCATAATTGGACTAATTTTTGCATAATTTTACACGACATCAATAAGTGAAATTATATCTCACTTATAAGTTTCATAGTAAAGAAAAATATAGCTAATCAAAACTCTCTGCCAAAAACTCAAAATACTCAATATAAAAAATAAAGGTTAGAAACACTGCTTAAGTAAGATTACTTTTAGCAATATTTTTGCTAAGTTTAGTCAAATAGAAGTATTTCCGTTGCATGAAAGTAAAAAAAAAGAAGATATATTCTTGCATTAGGATAAATTAAACTTATAAAGATAATGCTATTAAATTCTTTTAGCAGAAAAGAAGCAGAAGCATTTCATTTTGTTGTTTACAGCATAACTTTAAACATTTATCAGCAGGTCATTTTCCCCTTCTTGCATTTTGCAATTTCTCGTTTGTTGTAGACACAACTTTCTTCGCTAAAAGAAATTTCTCAAAATTATAAATTTCAAAAATTTTTTCAATTTATTTATCTGCAATCACTGACTAACATTTCCTTCTCCTATACTTCTATTTTACCAAACAAGATCTATTTTCAAAAGCATTAAGTAATTAGTCACTACTATAGATTGATAAAATTATTAAAAGCCAATCAAGCACAACTTCCCTAATTTCTTTTAGATATTAATTACTCTAGAAAATCTTTCATTAGCTAAATGTATTCAACTAAATATTTTATTTCTTCCAGAACTAATCTTTCACGTGTTGTTCTTTAAATATTCACTCATTTTCTTTGATAACTTGTGAAATTATGCACAATGGATGTCTAAAAATGACCTCCGCACTCTTCCATTAACAACAAGATATTCATAGATATTTCTTTCAGCTTTTATAACGTATGCAAATTTTAGAGACAGAACATTAATAGTACCGTTTATTTTTCTGAAAAATACCGAAAGATAAAAAGAATGAAATAAAACAATGGGAAATATTTCAAAGAAATGGAGAATGAAATATTTACCAAGATCACCTACTAATTACCTACCTACATCTGAATTTCCTCTCTTCACAAATAATTAAATGCAGAAAAATATTTGCATAATGTTGTAATTCATCAAGATACTACAAAGATAAAATGCTGACGACAGTAAAGTGTTCGCATAATTACCTAAGGTATCAGTATCTGTGGTAGCATCAATCGTATTGTTGTGTTTCCGTTGACTCTCATTAAATGTCGATATAAGTGATACATTGTGATCATTTGAAGATGATGACGGAACACAACGAGGACATGAGTCGTTCAATTCCTGTAAACAATTAATAGTGAAAATTGTTATCAATTAAAAATATGCAAAATATGAAAACTATATGATTATGAACAAAAATGAATAATCTATGTTGCTAAAAATTGAACTATACTTTCTACATTTTATATATACAAAGAGCATAAATTTCGATTATGCACTGTAAATTAATTGACTGAATGGTACGCTGCTTACTGTGGAAGAATGGTAGCGAACTAGACGCCGTCGTCGACCAGGTCTAAGAGTGTCGCTTGATGGATGGGTTGGTGATATGTCAGCAAGCAGTTCATCTAATGGTGTCTGCTTACCATCACACCGTGAAATCTTTAACAATACTTGAAAACTTCATGTAATTATATAAGCTGAACATATCTGTGCATAATTTTTATATTCATTCAAATTATTAGTATTATTACTTCTAATTTTGATAAATTAGACCAAATTTTAACTTAATTCATTCAAACCTTATGCTCAACAAATTCCACAAACGTTGACAAAGAAAATTCTGCATGACAATCACCGCAAACTATGCGATCATATTGAACAGAACTATTTCTTGACTGTGGTGCAGCAACAACATCACTACAACGTTCACTAGGTGAGGCTTCTTCATCATCATGTAGTGTCGTAACATCTTTCAACTCCTGTTCAACATCTGCATACGAATCTATACCACTATCGGTAGATGTCAACAGTACACTTCCTTAATTCATCTTTTTATTTAAAAAATACTTATTTTAAATTTATCAATCATTAATCATTTTAAAGTATTTAATATAACAATTACGATCTATAAGTACCTATCATGCACTCCCTCACCTTCGGAAATAATAACCAGTACTACGTTAAACTTAAAGCTTAGCAGCAAAGTAAGGAACCGAAAACTCACTATCGGATTTAACCATAGCAGTAGTAGATACAAGCGGTTGAGGCACATCATCCAAAACTTTCATCAATTCTGATGCATTCCTAACATTACTTGCAGAGATAGTCATTCTTGAACTTGTGGCTGCTATACTTTTACAGCCTGCAGTTTGCCCGTGCTCTTCGTGGTTATCTGATTTGATGTTTACTGCAGTAATTACAGTCTCTCCACGCTCTGCTTTTTCGGATTTTGTATCATTTTCAGCATCATTCACCACACTTTCTTTAATTATTAACGTATTTGAAGCCGATCGATGTGATGCAGGTTTACGTCCACGCCTGTTTCAGTCACTTTATTCAAACTACTTGCATTCGCGAATATAATGATGGATATAATTAAAACATAAATTCCGGTAAACCATGATTCTTACTTATTTGCAAGATGTTAAACAAGACAAAAATATTAAGTTAAATATACTAAAAAATATTTAGCTACAAAAAATTGAACAAGACATGGACTAGTTCGAAATAATTCATCCAGGGAAAAAATAAACAAGCATGGAAACAAACACCACACAAAATAAGGAAGTGATGAAACATAAGCAAATCTCTACCAAGTCTAGTAGAATGATTACAATTAACTCATTTACTTGAATTGAGCAAAGAGATAAAATAGATATTTCTAGTTTCTTTCGTAGCTTTCTGATTAAAAAAATACTAAAATAAATGAAAATACAAAAAAGTGGACATCATTTTAAGGCTTAAATTTTATAATATTAAGCCATTTTAAAAGATTATTGTCATTACAATAAAAGTAGCATGTGAAATAGTCAAAGATATAAGATATATTTTAAAAAATGTGACTTGGATGAAAAAAAAATTGGCAATACTTGATTTTTAATGCGGTAAAAGGTTCAAAAAATAACGAAATACGCAAAAAACAAAAAGTGATAGAAAGACTTATTTACCTCTTGGGCTCATTTGCTACCGATGCAATATCAACTGCTGAATGAGGCGCTGACGATGTCTTAGAAGTGGTAGCTGTTGCGGTAGAAGTAGGAATATCATTATTTTTAGGAATTTTAGAACAATTACGAAGGCCACTGCTCATCAAGGCGAACAAGTACGTCAAATACAGAGAGCTGGCCAGTCAGTAGTAATAGCAGTTAGAGTCAGACAAAATGATACTTCTGTCAACTTATGCAAATTTTGGCAAAATCAAGAATTGTACAAATTTTTTACAGCAAAATAAGGAAGACAAAAAAGGACCAGTCTTACAACCGGAAAATAATATTGTGAATAACTAGCAAATAAATGTTATAGTAAAAATATTCCGTATGAGATTCGTTGAAAAAGTAATAAATGTGGTCCGAAAAAAATTTAAAAAAAGCAAAGATAACTTTGCTGGCACTCGGATACGCCACGATACACCGGGATGTATTTAACAAAAACCTGTGAAAAAGTTTCATTAAAATTGAAGCTTGAATAATTGTTGAAAAACGTGAAATATCTCGAGGAAAAGAATGATTTGCGCTTTCATTACAATATCATACACAGAAATCTTGATGAGAATAAAACGTCTGTCTGATTCAGGAGGATTATGAATGTTTAACGTTTATGAATGCTGCATTTAGTACTGAATAATTTCTAATCTTATTTCAAATAAATCAGTCAAGTTGTGGCAGGAGGCAAAAAACAGACAATCATAAAAACTAATATTGTAGCATGTAGTGAGTCCTGAGAATCTATCAAAAAACGACTTTACTTAAATTAAACGGCCAGGTTAGTAACAACTGCGCATAACTGATTTCGTTTATCACACCAGATAATAAATAAGTATATTATGAAGTGAATACAGTTTGTTTCAAAATATTTTGCAATGAAATGATCAATTATGCATGGCAATTAATGAAATAATATTAAAGAGTAGAAAAAAAGTAGCTGTATAATGTATTTAAGAAAAAAAGAATCAAAAAAGAAGCATTTTTTGAAGGGAAACTAAATTTTGTCCTTTTTTATCAGCAGAACAAAAAAACGATATGAATGCTATCTGTGGGCATCGTAAGAGAAACTTACTCAGACCAATGAAGATGCAAAGATTGCAACACTTTTTTCAGGATAAAATATTTTTGGTTGCAAATTATCAGTATTCATCAGCAGAGTTAGATAATTCATTATATACTATGAATAAACCAGCTAGCACATATATTACTTGTAATTATGATTTAATGATTGATTTATAAGTCAGACAAAACCAATAAAATTCATGATCACTCTTCTACAAACTTCACGATTGCCATTTTAAAAGATGTCAGTATTTATTTATAACAAGCAAGCTACCATAAGAACAAGAAATGACCTAGAAGTAAAGATGGTGACGATTCTTTGATGATAATGATGAATACTGCATGAATAATAGCATATGAAGAAAAGCAACAATCAGCAAACTGGAAGAAAGAACTTGTTCCTAGCAATCATGCAAGCAGAAAACAGGAACGAAAAAAATCTTACTTGTGCTTTTCAAACAAATTTTATAGAATAGCCCAGACAGTTCTATTGTAACTAGCTAAGTCAAGAAAAATGCCACTAAGATGCTATAAAGCAACAATTCTTGAAATTTTATGACTAAAATCATTTTTAAAGTGAAGTAAAGCCACTAATTTAATGCAAATATCTCAGAAATTGTGAGGGCTAACTATTACTACTATTACCATCATTATTATTTCACGTTCGAAAATAATATCTCTATTACTACTACTATTATCATTTCACGCGTTCGAAAATAAGCAACGACGAGCACTGATAGATAGAGTTGTTGTTAATCAACGACTGATTGCAAGAGATTTATTTATTTTCAAGAGAAAAAATACGTTGAACTGACGATGTTAAAGCAATCATAGATAGACTAAATGTAAGTACTACTAAAATTTGCCGCCATGATTCAATCCTCTACTATCTGAAATTCCAACTGTGCTGTAAAAATGAGTGCACTTTAATTTCAAAAACAGCTTTTTTTGCTTTACAGCAGAATTTCCCAAATGATAGATGAATAGATGGACAGATAGATAGTTAGGTAGATAAATAGATAGATAACATTCAGAATATCTTCATAAAGTATATTACAAGACACTGTTTACTGGTTAAGTGAATATATGAACAACATGTGTATAATAATAACAAATTGTCTGCAACTTTTCGAATATTTGCATAAAATCCATATAAACTAAAAATAATTAGATCGACTTTAATCAAATTTAACCTTTAAAAAACAGTATTATGCGAAATAATTAATTTGTGCCTATAATATTCACTCAGATTCATAATTTTTCATAACTTTTCCAATAATATCACATCAACAATGATAACTTCATTCCTTTCAAATAATTCCCTTATTTACCTATGGAAAGAGAGTAGGCGTGGTGCTGGTGTAACTTTTACTTTCCAGGCTGACTTTCAAAATTTACAAAAGTTTACATCAAACGGAGTAATTTACCATGTCCTGAAGCTTATTACCTATTAACAATTAACTAAGCTTACTTGTTTGCCACACTCATTCAATTATTACTTTTGTTGCGAAGCTCTTAAAAGTGGCTACGACTTTCAGAACGTCTTTTAATTACAATAGATCTCACGTATAGTAAGTGCTGCTATTACTAGACAGACCATTTTTATCACTACTCATATTTCGATATTTCAAGCACACATACGTATCAGACACATACACATAAATGCTCACACATGTAATTACATATGCATACAATTTAATGCACATTGCAATAAATGTAAGAATCAAAAGTGAATACAAAAATATTTTCAAATGAATGAATGAATGAATGAATGAAAGTGAAGAGGGGAGGATGTGTACAGGCGTAAAAGCAAAACGCTAGCAGGTGGCTGCTGATGAACAACGAGGCTTCCCCCGTTCTCGCTCGGTCCAAAAACATCCCATACTTTCCACCCGATACATTCTGCACTACTGCAGGCTACGGCTTACTTCTGCTTTTTTTCACATCGAAAACAAACACACACACATATGTATCCATGCAATCATAACAAACGATAAGAACTAGATTAACACTAACTTTCTACATTTATCATTCTGAATTTGCATAGCTTTAATACGCAGCTCAAAATCATCCAATCGTTGTATAAACAAGAAGTGAAGGATGTGCACTTAGAATGAGAATATCTACCACTGAGATGGCATTCAATAATATAACTCACATCAGCTATACTACATCAACAGTGCAGCAATTCCGAAATCGACTATCCATAAATATTAACAGATGGTTAGAAACCACGGAAGAAACTTGAACGTCAATTAAATACAATTATATCCACATGAATTACTTTACCACTGTAAAAATAAAACTTTTAAGCAGAGTAAAAGAACGAAGATGTGGTATATGCAAATTTCTGAAACTAAACTGACGCCATAAGAAATTAATTAAGAAAGTATCGCTGGGCAGAGAGAAATTGAAAGTTACGAAATTGACATCTGTTGCGATGACAAGGTGAGTTGAAACGTTTCCATCTTTAATAATACTAGAAACATAGGAAACGATAAATGGACAGATAAAAGAATTGAATTAAAATCGTAACCTTGCTTTCAGGTCAGAGGTTACAGTTAAGGTCAAATAACGGGCCAACCAGCACTTACTGCTTCTTACACACTACTGTCTTCAACATCAACAACTTTCTAGCAACGCATAATCGCATAAAATCAGTTTTATGAAAAACTCGAATTGAACATGACCAGTGTTAAATCTGATTGAAACTGCGCTAACAATCAATCACATTCCAATCATAATTTGTTTCATCCAGGTAATCTCATGTATGATATGAAACTTTTTTATCAATATTTCTTTCACAAATACAGAAATGTAGCAATATCTCTTTGAGATCAGTCAAAAAGACTGTTTTTGTGCCAAGTCATTTCAGAAATTTCCACGTCACAGCTTTCAGCAAAATCTGTTAATAATCAAGTTCAATTTCAAGTTTGATCAATTGACAACGTTTTACCTGTTTGAATAAAAACTGGTAGCAATTATGCATATGGGATATTAAGTAAAATGGTTGGCGAGAAAATTAAAAGTAAGCCTAGCAGCAAAGCAACTTCTCCAGCAGTAGTAGACGTTATTTTCGTGAAAAATTTCACAACAACACAGACAGACATGCACAACACCTATCATCACAGCGCTACTACCACTAAACTCAAACATTATAGAAAATGCAAATAACAACCAGCCGATGACGCTACCACTCGACCAAACATCAGCCCGCAGGCGGCTCAAACAATTTACTCAGTGCCCCAACATCCCATTCCATGGATAAGTAAGTAAGTAAGTAAGTAATCAATTATCAAGTAATCAAATACGTGAGTGAATACGATCCAAATTACAGCACTCTTATCTGTGTTTTCTTTTCATATATGTGAGTAAACAGCTCGTATCACTCAGAATCTAAATCATAAATTACCTAGCATTTATTTCACCTCTACAAAAAGAACTAATTCACAACAATTCAAATGCAAGGAAAGATTATAGAAGCGCATCATGCGATTCCATTTTAAAAAATACACATGTTTTTTCTCCAAAAAGAATAAGATATTTGTTGATTTGATTTCAACTTATTTGAAGCCTTCTGCTGCTTCATTCAGAAGCATAGAGCAAAGAAAACAGCAGTAACACATTAATAATTTGTTATATTTGTGCAGGTATTTACGGATATTCCAAAGTAACAAA
The DNA here is from genome assembly GCA_900618365.1 of Thelazia callipaeda. Lineage (NCBI taxonomy): Eukaryota > Metazoa > Nematoda > Chromadorea > Rhabditida > Thelaziidae > Thelazia > Thelazia callipaeda. The sequence continues at coordinate 75,809 of UYYF01004390.1, forward strand.
AGTCAGCCTGTCTCGTTTTTACTACATGTTTATTTTGCAAATAAGCAGTAAATTGGGGAGGAAAATATATAGTCAGACAAATTATTATTTCAATTTCAAGACTGCATGATAACAAATAGAACTAAGCATGAAGATATGCATGCAGTGGATGCCCGCTTATGTGCTTGCTCCAATACTTATTATCAAACTTAATCTATTTTCAGTCATCCTTTTATTAATTAGATAAGTGATTAACATTACTATCAATAAAGTATATACTACTACACCAATAATAACAATTATAGTAATCATAATATTGATAACAGTAGTAACAATGATAAGAACAATCATAATGAAAGTAATATCAACAACATTTGACAGAAAACTTTTACTGCAATACTTTCACTTTCATACTTGCATCCTTTCGCTCTCTCTCCTCTCTTCCTGGACATTCTGCCGGCTGAAGAAATAGTGGTAAGAGTAGTAAGTAGTAGTCAACGATTAATAAAAGTGTTGTTGTTTTTGTGGGGGTAATAGTGGCGGCTATGAGCGCCTAATCTTTCATAACTAACAAACATAAGTAAGAGAGAACGAGTAGTAGTTAGTAAGCGCAATAAAAACGTAAACCCTGGTACGTCTTGAGGAATTGACAAAAATTTCTAAGCGCGAGAAGACATCAGCGCTTGTCTGAATTAGCGGATCATACATCGGTATGGCGACGGACGAGACAGGACGAGACGGGCGAGACTAGTCGTCGTCTACTTGCTTGCTTGGAGACAACTTTAGAGAAATAATGCACGAAAACAAAAACATCCCACTACATCAAGTAATGCTAACGGCGCAGCCTTGAAAGTCTGACGTCTGGAAGAAACGTTTAATGTATGCTGTTTTTCAACAATTCAATACAACTTCACTTAAATTTTACTTAATTACAGGCAGTCGAGCGCATACTAAGCTAATTATAACATATATATAAGTCTGAAATCTGAATAAATCTAGTCTGGTAGAGATAAATCAAAACAGCAGGCATCAGGAAAAGATTAAATTAAAAGTGAAACTCAAAAAGGTGAGATTTGATGTGAAATCTTCAGTAAATAATGTTACAAATGAAACCTCAGAAACAGGTCAATTTGCAGTAAGAGTTCTGTGAAAAGGTCATACTGCAGATGAGATAAAGAAAAAACCACTGACGCTAAAATAAAATAGCACACAGTGAAACTAGCAGAAAAAAATTACAAATACCATTAGCAAAATTGTGAGTTTTATAACGAGCCAAGTTTCGCTTTTTGATAATGTTAAAGGTAAGTAACTGAAAAAGATTAACGTGAGGGAAAAACATTTTCAAAAGATGGAAAATCGCTCAAAACATTCAATGTCAGTCATTGGAATTACGAAGACTATTACATACAGTACATTATTTTATGACTCAAAAAAACGAAATTTCTATGAGCACTAAGAAAAATATGGATCTATTCAGTCCAAGCAGGCACTGACCACATCAATATATAATTTGTAAACTTTCAAACAGCTCACTTTTTAGTATTCAAAATTTCTTGAAAATCCTGAAATTGTTAGAAAAACAAAAATACGCAATATACTGATATTCATTGGTGGATACTGAAAGTAATCAATTTAATTAGTGCAATATCCACAAGAAAAACAAAATGACCCTACGCAATATCTTACATTTTTCTTACTGTATTTTTCATTTTCATACAGTAAATGAGTAAGTCCATTAACATCCATAAGCAAAATGTTTACTATCAAACTGTCATTCTTTAACTAAACTTATTTATAGAATATGAAAATTTTCAGTTCCAGGAGTACATCTGAAATATTAGCAGAAACTGAAAAAGAACGATTTGAAAAATAAAAGTTGAACCTTTTTCCTACACTTAAAATGCACGTATCAGAGGTTGTTTCGTCCAATGTACTGACAGCATTACTGAAGTAAGACGGAGAAAAGGCTCAATTAAATTTGTGTAAATTTTTAGCTACTACATTGAAACATTTAACCTTTTTCAACTAATGACTGACCTTCACTGAGAATAGATATACCTTTGAATCGGATTTCGAATGAAATATGAAACCTGAGAACAAGTTTTGAGCTGAAACTGAAAATATACAATAAAAGTAAATAATCTCATTAGAAGAAGAAGAGAACATTGATGATAGAAGTCCAGGTAGTTGCTGAAAAAGCCGTTCAGAAATTAGCAGAAACATTTAACAGCTGTCAAAATGTGCCTAAAGATACAGTAATTGAGTAGTGATTTGTTAACATTGATGGTAACATTGACTTTACGAGAAAATTTTCAATCCTTTTCATTGCAATATACTTTAAATTTTGCGCAGTAATAAATAACAGATTTTGTACATCGAAATAAATTTTAATGCTAATTAAACTATATGTGAGCTCAGATATGATATGCAGTCATTTTCACTTGCCATTTTATAAATTAACTTATTTTTCCTAAAAAATTAAGGTATCTGAAATGATTCATTTTTTAAAAAACTTCACTTAAGTGAAAAAGTCAGCGATCGTAGGATGCAGGAAATGACCCGATTTAAAAAAGTTACCAGTAATTTGAGAAGAGCTTTTCAAACTTTATACATTAGAAATGAACAAGAAATCAGTTCACAGTTCAACTAAATTTGCTGTTTGCTTATGTTTTATGTAAATTACATTTCAAATCGTTATTTAAAGCAAAAAATTTCTTCTTCTCATTTTAGCAATAATTGTCACTCACAATTATCAAAGTAATCGTAAGTTGATAAATTCTGTCATTTCACACTGATCACAAGACTATATCAATTGATCTATTTCTAACTATGAAAATACATCCAACAACTGGCTTAATGGCCGCCACGTATGCTTCAAGAACTAGACTTACAAGGGTAATACTGCTTCTTTCCTCTTTCAGCACAACTTTCTGGGCAGTGACAAAAATTGCAATAAAAGGAAGCAGCAATTTCGAAGATGAAAACCTGTATTTGAAGCATTCACAGCAGGACATAAGTCGACCGACCGACCGATTGCTGCCACTACAAACTTCCTTTCCTCTCTGCGCCTTTCTTACCTGTGAAAAAGTGCATTTTTGTCCATCATTCTGGAAAAAGTACGCGAGCCAGGCAAGAAGTATTTGAAAGGGAACAATTTTCACATCATTGCCCATACTTTATTTCACGATTATAATTATCACTATAGCTAGTTAGAGCAGTAAAGATTGAGGCTTAAGGTTGTTAGTAGATAAATTTGTAGTATAAATGGGTGGCAAAGACTGATGATGCAGACAATGTTAGTAGTGATGATAGATAGTATAATTAAACGCTGTATTCATCATCATTATTAATTAATATTTAAAAAAATCTTATGTTTACTGAAAAAGCAGTATTATTCACACTACTCTTAACTTTCATATGCAACAACTGAAAATCATCTTAACGTTAGGTTTATATTATTATTATTATTATTATTTTTGCTTTTATTATTATTATCATTGAAAAGACTTCCACGACAACAACGACTTGGCGACAACAACGATTTGGCGACAACGACGGCGGTAATAGCAATGGCGACGACGGAAATTGCTATGCAATGAATGAAAGGGAAGCAAGCAGCTGTGACGCAATGACTGGTTTCGTTATAAGAAGAGCCCACATGAAGTGCGTGTGTGTGCGTATGTGTGTGTGTATATGTATATGTGCATGTGTATGTATGTGTGTGCGTGCGTGCGTGTATACATGTCCTGGAGGTGTTTCGCTTCCTTTCTCCCAGAGCGAGAAAAGCGATTGCAGGAAAACCGCACTTTCTGTCTTTGCAAAAATTGTCGTCCATCTCACCTCACTTGAAGATAGGAAGTATTTTTTAATCTATTAATCGAACAGACAATGTACAGTCAGTTAAGCAATATGCTAGAGGATTAATTATTTCACGTAATCAATTCACGATTTTGCTTGCATACAGAAGAATAGTAACAGATACGTGTTTTGCCACTTCCTACTTCCTAATATGTGATTATTATGGTTTCAAAGAAATGTAGAGTTTCACTAAGTAATAAACCCATAGTCAGTTTAGGTTGTCCCAAAAATTGAAGCAATTTAGTGTTAAAGTATGGAAATGTGAGATAGGGTAAACGAATGCAAGAAAGGTCAACTATAAAAAAAAGCCGTTCGTGGCGATGGATGTGATGGATTGCATTGGTCAGAGTGAAAAGAATTGATTGGGAAGATAATCTATTAAGACACAAGATTATCAGTAGTTCCACATTTAACAAAAGACAGTAATCATCGTTTATCATTCTTGCAACACAAATCTACAGTTACATAGAACAACTCTAGTGTCACGTAACAAACACGCATGTATTACGTCTGTTATTTGGCAGTACATTATTATATGATAGTTAGATACTGATTTTTTTTCTGCTTACTATTAGTGCACAAGCAGTGTAAAGTATTGATATGCAAGCATAATGCTATTATGTAACCATAGCTTAGTGCTTGCTATGATCCATGTGTTGCCTTTTTCTAAAATATAACTAAGATATTAGCAATAGAAAAGTTGAACTATGTGTTTGTTAATGCAAATTTGAAACTGAAATCAGTAAGTTTTCACGTGAAATTAATAACTGCTTTCATAATTCAAACCAGTTTTTCTATTTGACTAAATGAATACTAAATTCAGAATAGTCTAGAAGTGAAAATAATTTTACCACATTGGTAACAAGTGTGAATTTAAGTAAGTATATCTGAAGCCTAAGATAGCAAATACCAAATTCAATGACGAAAAAAGCAGCTGATGTGCATGTATCTGTTATTTGGCCAACCACATAGGTCATTTCCTTTCTTTGCAAAAGTTCTTGTCTTTCGTTAAAAAAAATGTTTTGCACGAAGAAAAGAAGTTGAGTACACGCTGCTAGCAGTTTAATTTATACGAAAGTGCAGCTAACACAAAAAAGAGCCTAGCAAAGCCCGAGACAAGTTAAAAACGAGCTAAGCGATATTCGAGACCAGGACTGCCGTCATTCAACTCTCGGTCATCCTCTGGACAACATCCAGTTCTTCACTTACTTTGATATTAGGACCAACCCTCCCGGCTTGCATTTCTTCTTCCATAACTACTATCACTTGCACCTTCTTGCACTTGCTGTGCACACTGCACATTTTCATTGCATTGCACTCTCATCATACTGCAATATTTCTAGAACTGGGTAACGCAAATTAAATAATAATGATCATGATAAAAGCATTATTTATTATTATTTATTACTCATAATAATAATTATTATTATCTATTATTATTGTTATTACTATTGTTTTTATTATTACCATGGTTAGTTTGACTAGTTTATTTACTAATATTCAGAATCATCAACAACATTGTACTTTGCTGAAAAGGAGAAAATAAGCAAAAAAGTAGAGGATGTGCGTGAAAATCTGACAAAAATACTTTAGTAAATTATTATTTTAAACTGATATTTTGCTTTGTTTATTTTTTGAAAAAAGTCCCGTTTTTTCTAACCAAAATAACTCCAAGCGATTTCATTATTTGAAATTTTCTGAATATCAAAAAAACTAGTATTAGTGCGGAAAACTGGTACTTTTTAATTGTGATTTTGCTATAGAATACTTAGTCCTTGCTGCTTTACTTTTTGTAATACACAAAGTAAATATTCTGAAATTAGCGTAATTTTAGATAAAAAAGTTGCTTATGCAATTTTATTTTAATTTAAAAAAAAAAATCCAAAAACAAGAATAATTTCTGAAAATTGGAGTGTATCCCACATTTTTGCAGTCTATTACTTTTACTTTTACTTTTGAAATGAAATAATAATGCTGATGTTGCCATTTATATGAGATCATTAGCATTTTTTGTTATGCATGATCATTTATATGATAATAATTCCTATCACATACAGAGTTATGCAAGCCTTTTTCTCTTTTATTTGCATTTTCATTCAGATATTACAAAGTAACAATTCTAGTTATTTTTTGATTTGGGTAGAGGAAAATGTAATTCAACAAATGCATATATCGAGTTTTATGCTTTCGCTAAGGGCAACACGAAAATAGACAATAATGACGATAAAATTGAAATAGCAATCATAAGTGTTACTTCAGTAACTTTACAATTTGAAAATAGACCATAGTAAATATAATGTTATCAGTTAGTTGATAAAGGTGACAAGTATTGTCATGATGATTATGACTTATCATAATCATTTGCAAGGATGACAAAAGTATTTTGGAAATATTAACAGTTAAATTGTTAAAATAATAGCTTAAAAGAGCATTTTTCTCTTATTGCAAAAACTTTTTTAGTCGATTCCTTCTTATAATTCAATCATTTGTCTAAACCAGATCTTGCTTATCATGATTTCATTTCAGTTTTAAGCAGCTTTGACATTCAAGCAATTAGTTTATCAAAAAGTTTTATATATTAAAGCTAAATAATTTGAAATCCACTTTCAATCGATTACTACAAATTTGTGGTTAGAACAATTGTTGAAGCACAAAAAACTGACAAGCAATCATTCTTTATTTTTTTCACGTTTTTTTAAATTTTGAAAAAAAATGCAGTTGAATTATATTTCGAAAAATAGCAATATCGAAAATGGCTAGACTGATAGCAACAGTTTAATGGTAAATATACTTTTATTAATTATAACGTGAGGGATACTTAGAGGTAGTAATTAGCAGTACTTAAGATTTACAAAAAGATGCTAACGAGCATAATTTAAAATAATCACCGATACTCATTCATCTAACTGCAGTGATAATTATTACTATAGTGATAAGGTTGCATCTTTATTATGATAACTTGCGCACAATCCAAAAAGCAAAATTGTTGGCAGTAAATAGTATCAATTAAGAATGTTTTTTTCTGACTTTTGATTACCAGTGATTACTATAAATTACTTGATTGAATCGCTATCAGTCTTATAATTATTTCTAACATACTAATTTTCTTGTTTCATGCACATAAGTTAGAAAATAATGCATGCAGACTTACTTCTTGATATCATTAACTTAGCTAAGTTTATATCATAGAAGTATCATTCATTCAATTTTAACTCAAAATAATAGCGTGAATCTGAAGCTATTTATCAACATCAGACAAATAACGTTATTATATCTTGTTGACAAGCATTGATAATGGTATTAAAGCTCCAAGCAATCGTTATAAACAAGAAAAACACGCTAAAAATAGCTTTTTTCTCTCTTATAGCTACATCTTATTTAATCTTCTGATTATTTATTTGATATTTTGTTTATACTTTTGTCCACTCAAAAAATTTGGTAACATACAGTGGAACGTTTTGAAGTGAAAAGTTATATCACTAATCATTTTTGCTATTTTAGAGTTAAAGTAAAGCATTAATTAACTTTTACGTCTTATTCAAAATTTATACGTTATTAGCAATGCATGAAAAGAGAAAGTCATTATTGTTAATAACTTCTAAACAATTTGCTTTCCGGATTTTTATTCTTTTATTCTTAATCAATCAACACATAAGCGTAATTAAAAATTTTAAAAAATAACAGCAATATTGTGTAAGCTTCGAGACAAAGATCTAATTTAGATATCAAAATGATAGTTATAACGTTTTTGAAAGTTGTTAATTCCTTAATATTTCTTATTTTTTGCATAAATACAAAAACGCTTGAACTATTTTCGCAAAATTGTTAATATCAGTTAAATTTAATTTTAACTGACTTAGATTATTACTTTATTTATAAAAAGTTCAAATCAATAAACAGATTTAATATTTCTCGAAAATAAAGTAAAAGTTTAAAAACTGCTTTCGATACTTTTAATCTTTTTTTATTTTTTGCAATCACATTAATTAGAGGCATTAATCTATCATCATTTTGCAATTGATAAATATTTCAGTATTATATTGCAAATTTATTTTTTATTATCGATAATTTTGAATGATATTTCTTGCCAGAAATGAGATATGTAATTTTTGTAATTTTATTTGATACTAGCAAAAATGTTCAGACAATGCTAAAACGTGATGACAGTTTCAGCAACCAGTCAGATAAGTTAGCTAAAATCAAATTTTATCTTAATTCTGGCAATCAATAAAATTAAATTTCACCTCAGATCTGAAGTTATTAATTTTTCATTTAAATGAATGCTTAGTAAAAATTGAAAAAATAATTATCAGGCACGAAAAATTTGTTATCCACGTAAAACTTTAGGGATAAATTTAATTTTAGCTAACTCGTTGCCGTTGCACTGGTTGCTGAAGCTATCATCACGTTTTAGTGTTGCACAAAAGTTCTTTTAAGTGCCAAACAAGATTCTGAGATTACATATCTCTTATTTGATAATAAATATTATCAAAATTATTCGCAGTAAATAGTAACTTTTCAAAATAATACTGAAATATTGATTTTTTATTGATGCACAAAATTTTATAATTAAACTTACATTCCCAATGAAACTATGTTTTTGCATGAAAAAAAAGTGAAAACGATGATTATAAATACAACTTATTAGACGAAATTTAAAATGACTTATAAAATTTAGATGAAAACGTCGCATAATTTGAATCATTTTTAAGTTTATCTTAAACTTTTAAATCACTCAGCTACAATAGATTGTTACTGTAACTCACTCAACAGTTGCAAGAAAATTAACGGAATCATTATTATAAATAATTAATATTGTCCATTTTTTTTAATCCGGAATACAATTTCAAACTGCAATGCTAGATGACTGCACTATCCATTTACAATATGACCATAAAATATGACCAATTTAAATAAACAATTTGTAATTCAATAAATTAAAAGAAATGAAATATAATAATTAGTAAAATTTTATTCGTTTATTGCGTGTATTAAGTGCCAAAAAATGTTACTGAAATAAATAGAATTTGCAATGTCACATAATTATTTGATACAATTTGAATATTTGGCTAAATTTTGGCTTAAATTCTTTATCAGTTTAAAAATTACAAAAAGATGGTATCAGAATTTGAATATTAATAACCCATTCAAGTTTTGCATGTTTAATCAGATTCAGTATTAAAAGCATGGAGTTGATGAAAAGAAGCAAACGTAAATAATATCAAAATTTTCAACCACTTCGTAAACGAAAATATTTAGCAAGTACTCGGGAAAATTTAATTACTTCTGCCTTCTTCAATATAAAGTAACTTTTGTGCAACATTTGAATGAATACAGTCAAGTTTACCTAAATATAATGATAATTTACGCAATTTTACTAAAAAGTAATTTGAAAATAAATTTACAAAATATTCTTTAAAATGATTATTTAAAAGTAAAAACGTGGTTTCAAATCATATTTTTAATATTTATAAAAATCAAAATCAGCTTAAAATCATTAATTTATAAAACATATTTAACTGTTTACAAACTAATTTTGCAATAAGAAAAATTAATTTGCAAAATGTGCCAAAACTGAAACAATAGCTAACATTCTTGAGATTAAAAAGCATGAAAATTTGAAAAAATGTAAAATCAGTTGAGGACAAAAAAGTAAAATGTTATTTTTGAGTAACTAACTTGGAGAGCATAGCTAAGTAACCAAACTGACTTTGCTGAGAGTTTCTATGTTTGCGCTCAATTTCAATTTTATTTTTTGTTTACTTAGCATTGTGGCGCTCTTTGCTTAGCTTTCACCTGAAGGACGTGAAAAAAGTTTAGACGGACAGTTGTGGTTGCTTAAATTTCATTCAAAACTTCCTATTCTATTACTTTTTTTTTCTTCAAAAAAAGAAAACTACAAGGTTAAATTGATTATACTATTCTTTGCTAATCTATTCTTCATCAGTTATGCTAAAAAATAAAAAAAAATTAATTCAAATACAAAATTCAATATTACAAACTTTTAATCTATTCCTTGGATAATAATTTATACCATATTATTCCAATATTTTATTGTGGAATAGCATTTAACTGATTTTTGTTGTTTTATTTCGAAAGTATAATATTGTAAACTTTTACCACTTTGCCTAGGTAACAAAGATTTTTTTCCCAAACTCTAAAATATAAACATGCCAAAGTGAAAATCAAATAACACATATTTAGTGACAGAAATACACAACATATAAAAAATACTATAATTAAATTATTTTTTGTAAATCAGAATCCATTATCAAAAAAAGTGTTGACAACTACAGTGCATAATGATTGGTATATTTTATCGTATCACATTCGATAAATACATGTCTAATCTATACCTGGTATAAGTTAAGTATTTGACATGAAATACAATAAATGTTGAAGTATCGAAATTCAATAATAAGCATAAAATTTTACTTTACTGAAGAGCTGAATGATTTACTGACTGTGAGCTTTTTTACTTTCACATTATTGGCTTTATAAAGCGGTTGGGTGGGTATAGGTGTGGCATGTGTACTGTAAATGTAATGATACATGTTTGAATGTCCTCAGGTCAAGTCAGTTAGTATGATTACTTGATAGCAAGTAGAGAGTAATGCACTCAAAAGTAAGGCCTGTAATTTCTGTATTTCCTGTTTTTCTTTTTTTTTTT